>JAZBHA010001130.1:0-29417 GCA_037464855.1 Iselma pallidipennis | reverse complement strand
TCGACTGGCGTCAATTTTTGTTACCCCCTCTACCGATTTTCTGTATCTAGTTCTATATATATATCTATGCACCAACGTCAGGTTATCTATTGGGGCGTTTACACGTATCAGTGTTACTATCGCTGTCCATGACACTGTCGCGTGTAAACCCTCACTGGCTTGACAGTAAAGCCAAAACCAGACCAATGCGACACGACAACGACATGTCGCTAGCGGTGCGACAGCAACAGACCTTGAGAGTTGTAAGCCATGACGGTAAATGCAAGTTCTCACACCGATGCGACAACTGTCGTCGAAGGTGCGACAGTGGACCTATTTTTGTTGTTGTCGTTGCGACAACATTTTATTAAAATAAAGTGTTGCCTATATAGGTACAGGATAACCGGGCGGGTTTTTCGAAAATAAACCTAATAAATTGGCAGTTTATCCCCAAATAAATTATAAGCTATGAGTTTTGTTGACTCATATTTTTATTAGTAATTATCATATGTTTGGGGTGATTTTGTACGTGAAAAACTACTGAAAAATGGATATTAAAGTTTAGTTTTATTCGTCTCTTATTTATTTGTGTAAAATATAATAATGCACAGTATTACGAAACTGATGAAAACAAATCAACTTTCTTAAGCGGTCTATTCTCTTTGAGTTTTCTCCTATATTAAACTGTACGGTTTAGGTCCACATTTCAACTTAAAAATTGAATTGAATTTGATTAAAAACTGAGGTTACTATTTTCTGTTTACTTTAATTTTCAGTTCAGAAACTCTAACTACGTATATGTTATTTTAACATGCTTAATTACTTTCTTCCATACTTTTTTACCTGGTGACTTGGAATTCAGAGTATAGAGGTAAATATAGACAAAGTGTCATAGAATTTTGAACGTTTACTGTTTCGATTATTGTTCAATAGGAACAATAGGACTGTCCAGAAGGGTAGGCATACCTGTTGCTAAATAAACTTTTATTAAAGTTCAATAGGAATTTCTAATGCCAAATCCTGTGTTCTGACTAGACTAGACTTTCAGATTTAAAAAGAAGGAGGAAGAAAATAATGCAATCATTATATCTATGAATATTTATCAATATTTTTGATGATTGATAAATATTAATATATATTTATAAACAGTTATGTAATATTTGCTAAGTCTTCATACAGCTGCGACAGTTGTCGTTGCCGCACCGCTAGCGACATGTCGTTGTCGTGTCGCATTGGTGTGGGGAATGCTTATATGGCCTGTGGATAAAAATTGAAGCAGGTATGGAGATTGCCATGGCCATGACAGATTGTCTATCTTTGTTCAACCAATCGCCCCTTTACGCCGTTCATCCTTGTTTTTTTTGTGACGACCCAAAATTGAAAGAGATAGGTATATATTGCTATCGCACTTGGCTGTCCACTTTCTTAAAATAACAACAGATGTCGGGGCACGCTGCTTCAGCATTAGAAGTTTATGTGGTTGCCTACCAATGTGCGTATAATAAAATATTTTATATATTTATATAAATTTTAAATGACATTTGACTATTAATTTAAATTTTATTAAGATTTCTCATCTTTTCTGTACCTGTTTTACGCAAGTACATTTATTTTAACTTCTTCCGCAAACAACTGGAAATTATTTATAAGTTGTTCCGACAAGTTGTCAATTATTGTACAACTGCAGTCACTTTTAATACATGTTGCTTCAAACATTATTATCTATTAAGTGATTCTACTCAAACAATATCCTTAATTTGTTCCAAATACAGATCGATTATGATTAAAATCGTCTAATTTGCATTTCCTCTCGTAGTTTATGCAACCACCAATATTTAGCAGGTTATTCTGTAAACTCCCTATATGCCCTCTGCCTGGAGCTGATTCCGATCTTTAGCCGTTGCTGTCACTTGTTTCAGGGAAACAGCAAAATTTTCTTGAGATAATTTTGAAAATAATCCAAAATGTGGTATGAAATTTTACCAAGTTTTGGAATAATTGTCGCTGCTATGGCATTTCCACATGCTTCAGCATATGTTTTAAACAAATTATGTGTTGATAATGTAAGTTTTCGAATTCTAACCTCAAAAATTTGCTGTTTTATTATATAATTGATCTTTTTTAGTATTTCCGACGGTCATTACTAGATAGATCAGAGAAATTACAATATTTAAGAGACATTAGACTAACGGACAATCCATATAAAGTCGCAGTAAGTATTTAAAGTGATCGGACATATTTAAATTACTACTTTGTTTATAACATTTAAGGCTTTAGACGAGATTCCAGATGAATGAATCGCAAATAAAATCAGTAATATGTTAGTCCGGATCTAAATCACTGAAGAATTTATTGTTTTCCACAGAAATATTCATGTAATTATTATGTAAATGTTTCAATAAAAATATCAAACTAGTAAGTGTATGTAGAAATTATTTATTAACGACACATTATATAAAAGGTGTTTAACACAATTAGATTTTATTAAAGGCGGCAATATCTACGCTTTGAACCTGAAAAAATATTTTTTTTAATAGAAACTTCAACATATCATTGAATTAAAAAAAACTTACATAGTCTTCAAGAGCTTGTATTTCTTCTTGCAGCCAATCAATTGAAACTTTTTCATCTTCAACAACACAAGAAATTTGTAATTTATGTATACCATAAGCCAATGGGACTAATTTTGCAGCACCCCATAATAAACCATCAGTTTCAATTTTTCTAACAGTCTTTTCCATTTCTTTCATATCAGTTTCATCATCCCAAGGTTTTATATCCAAAATTACATTAGATTTAGCAATTAATACAGGTTCTGTAATTGAATAAAATCATAGAATAATTGTTTTGTTGTGATTAATTATTGAAAAATACTTTTAGATTTTTTTGCATTATATGCAGCTAAACGTTCTTCCCGTATTTTTGCTGCTGCTTCTGATTCTTCATCAGAGTCTGAACCAAATAAATCTACATCATCACCATCATCATCAACTTCTCCTTTTTTCGGTAATTCAATTTCATGTACTGGTTTTTGATGTACTTGATGTTTTTCTATTGTTGTTACACGATTTTCTAACTCATTTAATTTGTTTAGAATTGTATTTATGGCTAAAATTTTACAAATTACAATCAATGAATATGGAATGGATTTGATGTGAAACTTACATTTTTCAAATTCGACTACTTTCTTCTCAAAGAATTTAATTGCTCCAACATCGACAGAACTACGACATATATCAGCCTGAAATATTGAAATGTTTATTTTTACAAATTTACAAAATATAATATGAAAATTTAGTTAAATTGTTAATGATTTTGAAAACATGCAGTTTATTTGTCTTTTTAGGGATCTCTTTATCGTACTCACATCTTTAAAGGAATCCCTACTTTCAATTAATAGTTGACGTGCCTTGGCAACTTCACCAGCCAAAGGAGTTACGGACGCCTACACCAAACAGAATTCCATTGTTAAAAATGATCGAAAAAAACATCACAAAAAAAAACAGGGTGCATTGTTACAATGATTATGTTAAATTGTGCTAATTTAGTTAAACTAATGTAGAAAAAAAACTAAGTAGTTAGATTCTAATTCTTGATTTTCGTGCAAAAATACTGATCTTTTATAAATGGGGGGAAAGATTCACCAAAAGAGTTACATGCATTTTTGACTTTTCCTATTGGATTTTTCCGAAATTATAACTGAAAATAAAATTTGAAGAATGGTAAATAATACCTTTGCCAAATTTTCGTAATATTTCGTTTCAGCTTCTTCATAAACAGATTTATTAATCCATATGTTCTCGTATTGAAGATACTCCATTTTCATCTGGAAAATAAACGAAAATTACTCATCCATGTTTGCTTAATTAAAAAATCGTTCATTAAACAGTTATTTGCCTATATTTAAATAGAAATAATAAATATTAACGGAAAAAGTCGGTTTTTGAGAAAAATTCTAACCTCAAAATGAAACTTGACCGATAGGTTTTATAAATACGTTAAAATACCTAATTTTATTGAGAACTTTTACGTGAATATTTCTAATAAAATTAATTAAAGAAAACTTACGCTCAAATTTTGTTCGAAAAATATATGAAATCTACAAAAACTGGGAAGAACCTGTTGGAGAAAATGCTTTAATAAATGGTGATGCTGTCAAAAAGGAAGGATTTCGGATGGCTAAAGACAGGAATCGCGAATAAGAAATTTGGACAGCACCTAAAGATAGAATTCACAGCTGCTAAAGCGCATATTCCAAAAAAACGTTTGACCGCCATTCCTAAAAACTGCATTTAGCGCCCTCTCTGATAAAAGTGTATAGTTACCTAATGACAGCTGTAAAACAGAAAACTGTAAGCTCTTGGTAGAGTTCCGTAACTACAGTATTATATGTAGATGGCGCCATAAAAGCCAGTAGTAACTATAGAATTAAGAAAAGTAGATAGTCACTTAAGTTGATATTCGACTTAATAAAAATATAGATAGCTCTTTTAGAAAAATCTGAAAATTTATTTTTCAAAAAAAAGCAATACAAAAATATTCAAAACTATCACAGAATTTTGCATCTATATCAAAAATTATTCATTATCACTTCTGGATACATTAATATCTAAAATGATTTCTTCAAATGTTTGATGAAGTGTTTTAACATTTAAAAATAGACCTTTTTTCGTTTCTTTTATATCAAAATATCCAAATAAATTTAATGAATATACACAATTTCTAGCTGAAAAAACAATTTCATCATTATCATATATTTTAACGTGCATATCATAATCTTTTGATGATTGTCGACAGCCCAAAAACCAAGTCCATAAAAGTACCATTTCTGGTTTATTCCTACAAAAAAAGAATATATGTAATTTTCAAAATCAATTTTTAAAAAATTATTTACTCGTCTAAATCGATTTTAACAAAAAATACATTTCCATCGAACTGAATGATATAACATAACTTTCTGTATTTGAAGACCTTTTTTAGTTTTATTTTAATATTAGGTCTAAAGATTTGCACCAACGGTCCGTCATGGCTTGTTTGGAAATGTTCAATCAAGTTACTGCCTAAAATAGAACATCAATCATTACAGTGACTTGAAGAAAAACATCTGTAGAAAAGTTTGCATTCTATATTGTTGCCTTAACTTAAATGGCAACCAGCGATGCGTTATGGATCTCGGGGGCCCTGGACAAGATATACTCTAGCACCCCCTTTAAGATTGATCATATAAGCAACATCGGCTTCTTTGGATCCTCAACAAATGCTCACGGTATAACGCGCCGCTGGTGGCAACAGATCCAGTGGTATATTAGAAATTTGAAAATTTGTATTATTTATTACAAATTCACTTGTAATATTGTAACATTAACGAGATATCACGTTTAATAGTTGATAAAATAACCCGAAGATTGTCGAGGTTTCTTGATAGCACAATTGGTTAGTGCAGTCAACCGGCAATTGAAAGATGCGGAGTTCGAGTCCCGCTCAAGGTACAGACTTTTTCCGGATACATATAGTAGAAGGACCTTAATTGTTACAAATTTCTAATATATATATTTCACTGCCGTGAATTATTCATTAATTAACATTAATTAGATCCTGTAGTATTACCTTCGATTCTAGAAGAACAATCTATTGAAAATGGACAATAATATAGTGTTTCTTCATTATTTTTATTAACAAATGGTGGAAATTGATCGGTCTTCCTCTGTAATGATTCAAATGATCCATGGCAAGAAGCTGAACGATTTGAATTTAATGTTAAATATTTATTTTTATCATTACGACTTAATTTTGTTACTGAACATGATCTAGATACAGATGGACTTTCATCTTGAAATATTTCATTTGTTGAAAGTGATTTAATTTTTAATTCACCATTAAATTCTGTTGGATTTGTTAATTTTGTATTATCTAAATTATCAACAGACGTTGATTTTCCGGTTAACTTTGCTAAAAATTTATTCGTATGTGATTGTGTAATTTTTATTTCTGGCACATTTTTATTTTTCAATTTAAATATTTGTTGCATTTTTCTATTACATATCTCAGTTGATTCATCTTTTAAATTGAATGTATCACTTAATGTATTATAAATTTGATCAGATAATAATGATCGACCTCTAGATAAACGTAAACGACATACAGGACATTTTTCCGATTTTGTTCTACAACGTATACAAATTAAATGACCATTATCACATTGATAAGTCGGTGGTGGTATTGTATCGAGACATATTGGACATTCAAGAAATGATAAAATTCTTGCCATACACGTTGAAAGACGTTGGAAATTGGTTGGCATTGGTCCACAACAGATAGTCTGAAAAATACAACAATAAAGAGTTTTCATAGTTCATACGTTATAACGTTAACAATAACGTTAAATCCCATTCGAACAATAATGCAAACTGTCTATAATAGATAACGTATCTATAATAGTATCGGATTTCTAACAGAATTTAACGTTATCGTTAGCGTTAACGTACAACCTGCTAAATTCTCCAACACTTAAAATTTTAACAATAAATTGAAGAAATTAGAAAACAATAGATTGTTAATCGAGCAATAAATTTTTCTTGTCACGGTGGAAATTAAGAAAAATAGAAGAAATTTCCAATTATATATCCTTGAAGATTTAGAAAACGGTATCTGGCTAGTTTTCAAAATGTTTTATAGTTTTCTATTTGATAAAATACCGGAAATTTCATGAACTATTTTTAATAAAGTAACTTATCTTTAATACACCCACGATATTGCTATTGTTACATTTTTCTCTACAAACTAACAATAGACAAAACTTTACTGGAAAATTAATCATCTTTTAGGGGTGATACTGAATTTTGATCGTGAATTTATTTACATATACGTTGGTGGGGTGTATGTATATATGGGACAATTTTCTCTTTCTTTTTTTTACTTTTGGAAAAAGAGGAAATGAAGTTAAAAGAGAAAAATCTCTCTGTATATAGTTGTCGTGGAATTTTTGTGAATATTGGCTTATTGACTTATAAAAGTCAAATTACTTTATAGTAAAACCCAACAAAAAAGTGTGTATACTGCATCAGCAACAATAGACAATTTTAATTTACAATCTTGCCTCGCTCCCTCTTTCCTAAAAATTACCTGGTTTTAAGAATGTATCTCTCTTTTTCTGTGCATCTGTTTGTCTATTATTGTTGCTTATGTAGTGAACAAACTCTTCTATTGGGTCCTACCGCAAAGCTATTTGACTGTAAAAGTCAATATTCACAAAATTTCTAAGACTAATATATGTACATACCATTTGGGTGCATTCATGTTAAAACACCGTCAAGACCATTGGAAAGTGAGATTTGAGACAGAGATAGACATAGTGTGCGAGGAGCAATGGTCTCGGAGGTGCTCCAACATGAAGGTACCCTTAGGTTGTAGTTAAGCATACTTTTTCTCTCCTATAACTTTTTTCCCATTCTTTCTAAAAATAAAGAGGCTACTACATCCTTTCTTTTTACAATAAAAGAGGAAACTATCTAGTATCTTTTTTATTGTACAAGAAGAGGATGGTAAATTAAAAGAGAACCTTCTTATCTAATTAGACTGTTATAAGACTAAACTATCTTATTATATTGTTTTTTTTAACGGAATTACCCTTTTTATTTACTATCCAACTATTAATCGTGGCATTACAAACTCTCTTATTTCAGTATTGCCAAAATCACATTTTGTTAGTTGTTAATATTTGCATAAAAATCAAGTTTTTCTGATTAATTGGAATTGGCTTCTTCTTTGTAATAGGTACGTCTTATTATTCTCAAACAAGAGGTATTTTAAAAAAAAATTAACAATTAACATTTTAAAACTTAATTTTAGAGACAATTATTTTATGAATATGATTCATAAGAATGATAAACAAAACATGACTAGAATAATGAACAAATTGTTATTATTCGATGTATTCATTCGCAGATCTACATTTTTTGGCCTTTTTTGTATATTTTAATCATCATTTCGTGTCAATTAATTTAAACAAAATTTATTTTGAATCATAATTTGACTTTTGCTAAGTAACAACTTTTGCAGTATATATGTTACCGGCAATGTGCGAAATTAGGCGATTCGCGAAGTCAATTTGCAAAATGACCAAAATCGTAGTCAATCAGATTGACGGTTGTGTTAATCATTCTGTAAATTAACTGATATATTTTAGGCATTTTGTAGAGTGTCTGTTGAGTCAGGCAAAGTGATTATTTCTCCATTTTGATTAGGTAATAGAAATAATCATTCGTACCGGTAATGTCAATCACGGAACAATTGGCTATTTTAGGGCTTTTGAAGAGCATTTAATGAAATTTTAATTTTTGTTTTTTGATTATATTAATTGTTCAATAATAAAATAAAGGTCTGTATATTATTTGTTGTTTTGAATAATAAACGAAACGAAAAACCTACTCTGAACAAGAATAAATGTTTCAGAAACAACCATGCTAAGCTTTACTTTGCCTGACTCTGCAGACGTTACTCTGGTAATTTGGCGAATTGACTAGACATTTCGCGAATCACCTAATTTCGCATATTGCCGGTAACATATGTACGAGAAATACTCATTTTCAATTAACACAGGATAAAAATCACGAACAACATAATAAACATAACAGTAGTTACAAGTTAATAAACAAATTATTGTAGAAAACGACTAGAACTATAGATATTTTAGTTGGATTTCTGTATGAAAATTGTCTGATATTTTTTTTTATTATAATATAAATAAGATTATTTATCGTTGCATAAATCAGTTATTAAAAAATACAGGATATTATATATGTATGTATATGTGATAAGATAAATAACGGATGCTTCATTATAAATGATTAAAAACACTGGGAAATCGATGATTCAACACAATTGTCTTATTTTTAATTTCAAATTAAATTTACCTCAGGATTACATTGTGTATCCATACCAGAATTCCATAATAATAATGTTATTTTGTTATTTGTTTTAACATTTTCAGCAATTTCCGATATACGTAAACCGATAATATCATCACCATTTACTTCTAATAAACAATCACCAATTTTTAAACCAGCCAATTTAGCTGGTGTACCATTATCAACTGTACATATCCATGGATATGGATCCCATTTACTTCTTGTTAAATAAAAACCCCAACTAGTTCCAATATTAATACGTTCAATATCAACTAATCTCACTTGTGGATTATAATGATCATCAACATCTGTGTCACTCAACATTTTGTACAATAATGTCGACGAGGTCTATAATCTTTATACATACTTTCATCATTTATTTAATTTTATTTTTTTTTATTATTTATATTTTCACCTTTATTTTGTTTCAAGGTTTATTTTATTTCTAATACACGACTTGTTCACCTTCATCATGTATGTTTATTAGTTGAATCCAATATAGGGTCATGTGATTATGTTATGTTGAAATCTCTAAACGAGAAATTCACAAATTTATGCAAATTAATTTAACATGACATTTTTAAACAATTCCTTAGACATTATGTTAATCGTATTTTAAGACGTCATTTTTACAAACTTGAATGAATCAAAGGAAATACTTCCGTATTTCGAGACTACATCAAATTCGATATTTTATAAAAATTAATATATGGAGAAAATAGTGTTAATTATGTTGATATTCAATCAAGAATCGGTTTTTGATGGGAATATTGTTAGAAAATCCCACGAGACTAGAAATTTTTATTTGAATAGGTTTCATTAATCAAAACTTGTGAATTTCTAAAAAATGCCAAAAATTTGGTTAACACTATTAAAAGGAAAAAACACTTTTTCTTTTATAGTACGAGACTTTTGAAATTAGTTTATAGAAAGTTCGATTTTCCGGTCGAAGAAAGCAAGTTCTTGGACAATTACATAACGTAATAATGCGACAAAATATAAAATTTTTCTATGTATACCGGTCGATTCCGGAAAAAAATCCCAATAAGTCTGTAGTGATTGCAATGCTAGATAACGACAGAAAATCGTGTATAATTTTTATTTTTTTTAATTTCATATCTAATTATCATGGATAATGGGTTCCGTCATTGATAGCCTTCACTTGAATAATAAAGAGATGAGTTCTCCCATCCTATAGAAATCTCAAGGATTCAATCAAAACAATTATTTCAATAATTAAGTTTATTTATAGATTTGTTTTTTTTTAAATATAATGTGATCTTATACAGTAGTGATTGGGGTTAGGGGGCTACAATGCCCAACACTAAACGAAGAACAAAACAAAAAAAAACCATTCTAATAAGTCGTAATTTCAACTAAATTAAGTCCTAACTAATACAAGAAAAAGTGAAATCAAAAAAAGAAGTTAACTACGGAATGTGGTTGCCGCCATGTTGTAGGTACCATCGTACGCTATTGGTATTTATGTTTATGGCAAAGACAGGCCCTCATAGTCCTATTGATAATTTTTGATTTTCATTATTTTTGAGTAAATTGATAACGGGGGCAATCTAGCGGAGTTCCGCTCGATTAAATTGTTGTTTATGTAACACCTGTACGTTTTGAGTGTACTTCCTCAAGGCCACAATTTTTCGAAAAAAAAAATTAGTCTCTTCTTATATGTGTTGTTTGTTTTTTTTTGTTTTTGTTTTTTGATTTATGAACATCCACACATTCACACAAATTTTAAAGTTTCTGTACAATATCGAATTTTTGTTTGAAATCCATTGATTCCTTTTTTGGATCGAATTTCTTTTTTGATGCTAATTTGGCACGTAGTTCAGCTGCTGTCATGCTCAAATTTAACGTACCGTTTTCTTGTTGTTGTTGCTGTTGGTGTTGTTGTTGTTGATTGTGGTGGTGTTCTTTTTTCTCTTGTGTACCATTTTTAGTTTCTTGTGTTGTTGGTATTATATTATTACCATCATCATGTGGATCAATAACGAGTAATTTTGTTTCGCCCGGTAATGTTTTTATTAATTCAACAACTTGTTTATGTGTTTTATTTGATATATTTTCACCATTTACTTCTAATATACGATCACCTTGCCTTAAACCAGCCGCTTCGGCTGGTGAATTATCATCAACTTTACCTATATATTGGCCGGGTTTGCCCTTTTCAGCATGCAAATTAAAACCATAACCATCGAAATGATCCCATTTTTTAATGTGGCACAAACGTGCTTTTGGATGATGATTCTCAATATCAGTCGACATGCTTCTTTATTATTATTCCCTTTATTTTTATATATTTAAGAACTAATCTTCGATTTTTATTGATAATAAATAGAAGACATAGCGTATGAACACTAGCACAGGTGCACACTAAACCAACAGACTGAAAACTAGAATGTGACACTGTGGTGGAAGTGGTAAGGTAAGTGTTCACGTCCGCCTCCTCGCCGCCGATTTGGAGCCCGAACAACTAACTCGACAATGGTCGGACGGACTCTTCCAACTGCATCTTTGATTCAGAGCTGCGGCAACCCTAAAGGAAAAAACGTATGTCGCATCTATCTTGATACTCATAAAAAAACCCGGGAAGAAACGGAAAAGCGCGCAAAAATCCAACAATTTTAAAATTTTAATTTCTATCCAACAATAATTTTAAACAATCGGAAAATAAGGTAAGAGTATGATTGTTCTACTTTTTGTTCTACTAATCGTTGATTTTCTTAAAATTACCGATATTCTCCGGTTATTGATATAATTTCGAGACTTTTAAAATTTCGTCACGTTCTGTATTTTAAAAACCGCAATTCGTAAACAATCGTGTTTGGAATTGCTCCAGTTAACACAATAAGGGCAGAGACCTTGACTAGACTAGACCAGAATCAAATGACCAATATTTTCAATAACAAATTGTATCAAAAGCTACCGAAATGAATGACAACAACTAAAAAAATAGCCCACAAAATTGGTAGTATATTATTACAAAAAAATTCGGCCGCACCTCTTATTATACAAGATTAATCGTGACATTGCAAGGATGTTATCAAGGCCGGTCGAATCATCATTTTTCGAATGAATCCTTTTTGAAAAATAACAGAAGATTGGAGTGAATGTATTTCAAGGTGAGAATTTTGCAAATTAGTCACCTAATACGGCGGCTCATTTCATTAGCACGTAACTCATTAAAAGAAAAACAAAAATCATTTTTATTAATATGTTTACCTGACATGAAAGTTTCCCAGTGACCTAATGTGATTTTACCAGGAACGGACTGGCCATAAAAGTGATCGAGCGATCGTCTAGTGGGCCGGTGCTTATTGGGCAAAAATATAGTTCCTTACACACTTACACGTGTCTTTTAGGTTCCGTACCTTGAAGAGGTGATAACGTCCATCCGTCTGACCTTCTGTCCTAGACGGTTTGACGTATCAAGTTGAAATCTGGCATGAAGCTAGAGAACGATGATGAAATTCCGAAGTCATTTCAAAAATTTGTTAAAATTGTGCCCTCTAGACAGAGTCGTAACTAGCACATGGCCAGTGTAGCGCCAGCCACAAGCGCCGGGTCTCTATAGGCGCTGAAGATTGGTTTGCAGACCTGATTAGGGTGAAATAGTGACGCGCATCCCCTCCAAAAGTACATCAGCTGAAAAAATGGAAGGGGTGATTCTCTTACTTTACCCCTTATCTTCTGAAAATTAGGTGTAATTTTTGTATTTAACCATAAAAGTTCTAGTTACGGCTCTGTCTCTAGGGTAAAAAATACCGAAGGAAATTGTTTTTCTGGTTTATACGTCATCGTTGAAAAGGTCTTGTTATGTAGATTTCAAACATAATTTCATTCAGCTTTTTTTTGAAAATATGAGAAAAATGACCAATTCCCCCTTTGAAAAAAGTCAAGAATATGGATGATTATATGAAGATTACAGGAAAACTATAGTGGTTTCGAAATTTTACGAATTGTTGGATCATTTTACCGAGGTGAGAGCTTTGGATGCGCAATAGAACAGACAGGGCATTCTAACGTTCCCTATTGGTTAAAAGCAGGCATAAGCATACGCTCATTGTTTATCAGTGCAGGTCCATCTGCGTCAACTCTCGCCTCAGTTAAATGATCCAACAATATCTGTATATCTGTATAAAGAAAATGGTACGCCAGGTACGGAGCCTGCATACGCGAGTCCACTTTGCACTTGACCGCTTTTTTTAAAATTGAGAGCCGATTTGGGCCAGTCCGCCTCTGGATTTTTCTCCGTTTTTTCTTTATTTAATTTCAAAACACGTAAGTATAATTGCTGGAAGTATTAAGATTCTGAATATCCATAATAGCATACTTTCACTGTAAATTATAATTGTTATTTTGACTTTTGAGCTAGAAAAAAAAAACACAACTGATATTTTTTAACTAGAAGTGTTTATTTTATTATTTAAAATATTGGTATTTTCCACAATGTTATATAATAGTGTGACATTTAAGTTAAGGACATTTCCAATCGGAACATCTTAATTGAATTCTGATAAAAATAATCAGTACGCAATTTTATTTATTACACACACGGTCAAAGTTAAATTGTAAACAAAAATAAAATATATAACAACACAGCCTTTAATTATTTTATGTAATTATAATATATTTATTATTATTATCATCAAGGTATAAACAAAATATTTCTACACCCTATACAAGAAATAAATGGTATATTATTATGAAGCATTTTCATCTCCTAGAGAACATCACTAACTACCCTTTTGAATTTTTCATTTCTGCTTTATATTCAGTCAGAGCTGTATGGATTCGAAAATGCAACCGTGATTCTAACGAATATCCAGTGTAGTTTTTCCTACAACAAAATTAAAATTAATATCTCATTTCGATGTTTTGGGAACAGTAGGCTCCCGATTAAGCGGCTGTGGGCGGTCAAAGCGGAGATCGAATAAGAGGGAGTCTACTGTGTTATATCTAATAACATTTTCGACACTTACTTTGCATCTTCTAAGGCTAAAATTGATTTTTCTTTATTCCCAATTTCCCATTCAATTAGTGCTAATTCAACAATAGCGTATGGTATTAAATAATGATCTTCGACAATTTTTTTTTGTAATGATATAACATTTTCTAAACAATCAAGTGCCTGTAATGGACTACCCATTTGTCTTAAACAAGCACCTTGTAATAATAATATTAATGCACGATTATCAACATGATATTTAGTTGGTTTTATATCAGAATTGATATCTTTTAATGCTTTTTCTATTATTTTATATATAGTATTTGCTATATTGAAATTTTTTAATATTTTAAATAAACTCCAAATATACATCATTTCAATAGCTGGTAATATTAAATTATTATTTTGATTGAAATAACGTTCAGCTTTTTTTAATGCAAATTTTTCTAATGGTAACGATTTACCAGCAATTCTTTGTTTATATTTAGGAACATCCCTGAAAATAGAAAACATCAATAATTTGCTAAAAATCTCTAATTCTCTTGATTTGTATTACTGCATCAAATAATCAATAGTTGCAATATCAGTTGATGGTAGATCCTCTTTCATCATCAACATAATCACAGCTTTTTGATAACTGTAAATAGTTCTAGACCATCGACTATTTTCTAGTAAACGTGAACAATAAATTAACGCTTCATTCCATTCTGCTTTAATACTGGAATATTATTGTTATTTTAATTTTTTTTTTTTTGTAATGATTTAACAATTAATCAATTACCAATGAACCCATAGAAGTTCCCAAAAGCAGATATGATGGAATTGTGGCCATAAATTTTGTGAATGCCAAGATTTCTTATAATATTCTATACTGGTCTCTAGATTACCTTTCATAAATTCTAAACGTCCTTTAAAAAATAAAAACCATACACCATCTGGATGTTTTTTTAATTGTTTTTGTAGAATTTCTTCACAAATTTCTAAATCACCCTCTTGATGACTTATTACATAAAGTACAATTAAATTATAACCCAACAATGTCATTATACAAAGTATTTGACGTAAACCACCCATTTGATAGCCTTTGTGAAGATCATCAAGTCCTAATTTCTAGAGGAAAAGAATTATTTAGAACAACAAATAATTAAACCCATTATGGCTTTTGTAGAAAAAAAAAGGTTAAAATTTAAATAAATATTTGCTGGGACTACCAGAAAACCTGGAAAATTACGAACGTATTCGTGGTTATTGAATATTTTTTTCATTACTAGTGGGCAGCATCCCAAGCGCAGCGTATAAACCGGCAAAGAATTGCATTACAACAATCCATCAACTGTGTAAATGCATATCTCTCTGAAGTCGCGAGAGTTGACCAACTGCATTCGTCATTAACGGCCTCCGCACACCATGTCGGAAACGTCCGTCTCGACAGTCACGTCCAAAATCAAAAGCAAGCTCGAATCGAGTCGGGTCGGACCAACTCGTCTCAATTCGAGACTCCCATAAGAACCGATGCTTTTAATTTTGGATGTGACTGACGAGACGGACGTTTCCGACGTGGTGTGCGGAGGCCGTAACAAATTGCCCAAAGACAATTCGACAATCCATCAACGGTATAAATGCAGATCTCTCTGAAGTCGCAACAGTTGGCCAACTGTCAGCATAGAATGTTCTATGACTGAATATTGCCTCAAAAATGATTTGAGCGACTGTATTTCGTCATTAAGAAACTGCCTGAAGACAATCGGCCAAGTGGTCGGTTGGTACACACTTTTATGAATTTAAGGGTGCGGTTACAAGAAAACAAGTACTACAGGTTCTTTTTATAGTAAGTATAAACGTAATTGTCAAAAAAATGTATACCTTGTTCCCAGAGAATCCGATGAATTCTAATAATTTAATAACACGTGATGGTAACATTGATATCATTAAATTAAATGTGCCAATACCCATTTTGACACCACTTTCAAGATCCAATATTGATGAATTCTTACCCCAATTGCTTTTCAATAAAATCTGTTGGCAATCTCTACAATATTAAAGAAACAAATAAATTTAATTTATGTTTTTTTTTAAGAATAATTAATAATTTACTTATAGGAATTGTAACAGGAACGAATTTTAAAACTAGCTTTAATAAAACTACCCAATGTTTCATCTTCCATAAATGTTAACATTGATTTTAATAATAAACATTCAGCATGACATAGTTCAGCATGTGCTTCTTCTTCAGTAAATTGATCGAAGTTATTTTTTTTCACCATTTTACCTAATGATTCACTAAATGTATTCCTTTTACGATATCTATTACATACATGTAATGCTTGTTTTAAACATTTTGATGCTTTTATTATATGTTGTGGTTCAAATGTTAAAATTGCTTCAAGAAATTGAAATACTGATGCACCCAATGAATGATAAAAACTAACATCAGCACTAAAATTTATTATTATTATTTTAATTATTATTATTATTGTTAATTTATTGTTATCAAAGAAAAAACTTACTATGGTGATAATAAATTACGTGCCTCTATAAACTGATTATTGAAAAAATAATCGATAGCCCGTTGGGCCTCTTCAAGGGCGCGCTCTAATGGCATACCCTCAGGACTAGAAATTTGTGGAAAATTTTCAAAATACAAAATAGTAAACAAAAAAATTACTTACATTGGTAGATCACTTACGGCATCTTCGAACTGTAAAATGAATATAAATGATTTGATTAGTAAAATAATAGCGCATCCACCAATTTTTTATTGTTGGAAATAAAATCAAAATTTTAAATACTGATAACACAAACTACACGTGTATGGATTTTCTTTTTTTCTATGAGTTGATTATAATTTTTATGAGTTAGAAATATTTCATACATTTATTCGAAAACTTTCACATCAATTTCTATTGGAAATTGTTTATAATTACTATTAAATTATTATTATTGTTATTATTATTTTTTTTGTTTATATTCCAATAGAAGACAACCTTGATCTTACGTACCACCAATGCCATGATTACAAAATATCAAAAAAAATAAATAAATAAATGTTTTTTTTTTTAATCAATATCAATAATTATGTAGGAGAAATTTTACCTCGTCCCAGTCTTGATCTTCGACTTCTTCATTATCTGAATATGATGCCATAATGGTTGTTACACAAAGGGCCACTGGAAAAGAATTTCAATAAAATCATTACAATAATATATATTTTTTCAATAATACTTTTATTTTTTTGTTAAATATAATTTAATTTAGTAGTAGAATAGTGGGTTTAATCTTTAAATCTTGTTAGATACGCGCTCGTTTACGCACTGAAAAGACGTTTTATAAAGGTAAAAGTATGAAAGAAAGTAGGGACTAACCTCGATAATAATAATAATAATAATAACTCTCTCCAATTTCACATATAAATATAATATTATACCAACAATCACCAGTTGATTGTTGATAACTGAACAATAGTTAATGAGTATATAGTCTTTATATAAACTGATAAAAACGATCTAAAATAGAAACTTCGTATTGTACTTGATTTTTTAATTAATTAAAATTAATCTTGTCTTATTATTTGATTTGATTTGATTCAATCTAAATTTGATTAAGATAATCACATATAATTGATGATAATTCTTCTATAAACGTGTAGGTACTTAAGAACTTGGTAACAAATTATCGCAACAAAAAAACACTTAAATTTCGTTATTGTTCCATTCAAACAAACCGCACCAAAAAAAAAAACAACAAACAACCGAGGGAGTATCACAGGATTTTCCGAAAAAATCAAACTATTTCGTGTCAATGCCAAAACAGTACTAAATTACTTACATTTATAAATTGAATTGCAACCTATATTTATCTTTTAGTAACCTCGCTGTTAATGACTGAATGATTATATTGACGTTGTGGTTGTGAAGGTATTTTCTATGGAAATTTATATAAAAAAAAACCTGTTTGTTGATTGTTATTAAATATCGATATAACTAAAACAATAAATAACTAGAATAGAACTGCATATAAAACAATCAAAATATAACTAATAAAATAAACAAAAAACCAACAATAGTTATATATACAAAACAGATATTTCCTCTCTCTAATAATTTTTTTTTAATAACGAAATTTTAATTATTACCTACATACAACAAAAATAAATATAACTTATTTTTATTTAAAATTACCAGAAGAACAATACAATAAAAAAATTATATAAATTGAACAGTAATTTACTTAATGATCTTTTAATGAAAGATTTGGAAAATTATGTTTTTTTTTTCGAAAAATTTTTAAATTTTCAAATTCTCCATAGAATAGACGTGAACAGGTGGTATCAATCGTTCTAATAAGACCACCTTTTATGTAGACAATTTGAACATCTTGGATTTTTTTCCAATATTAGAATTAAACACCAAAATTCTCCATATTTATGATATGATAACGAATTTTTTTGGATAAAATATAAGGTTGATGACTTTAAAATGATTTTATTTCCTTATTTTATGGATAATAAAAATAATTATCATAATAAAATATAGGGAATATGACAATTGAGGAATGGGGATTATTTATTAAAATAAATAAATAAATAAATAAATGATAAACAATGGTGTGCAATTTATTCTAATGATAAAAAATTTTTAATAAAAAAAATTGATAAGAAGCATAACGAAAACGTAATTATTATTATACTATCAGGATACCTGGTATTTTTGTTTTTCTTTTTTTGTTAATGAAATATTGTGGTATTTGTGGTTACCATAACACAAATATATATTTCAAGGTCACACTACTGATAACTATTTTTTTAATTATTATTAAATAAATTTATACAACGATATGAATGTGAAGTTATTTTGATTTTTAGAAATTTGTCGAATTTATAAAATATAAATACAATTTTTTTTGTGGTATTATCAACTGATATTGATGACGTAATATATTTTGACGTTGCCGTGTTTGTTGACACAATCTCCATATTATAACATAACCTCAAAATTTGGTTAATTTTTCTTAAATAATATATATTTATTTATTATAAATAATAATTAATAATTTTAATCAAATTATGGATATTTATTTATTGATTAAATATAATTAATGCGTTATGATGGATGGTTCAAGAACACCAGAAAATGATAGAACATCATTTTGGAAGAAAAACAGTAAAACTGTACCAGGACGGTATTATTATTGTTGATCAATCAATTTTTTTATTATTAAATAAATAAAATTTTGGTTTTTTAGACCAAGTCCAAAAAAGGATATAAAGACAAATAATAAAACAAAAATGACTGGAACAACATCATTTCAAGATTTTCAAGCATCGGTCAGTGATGCATGGGCAATGGATGATGATGATTTTTGTATTATTTCCGGCTTAGAAAGTATGTTGTTTTTATTGATATCATTATAATATTGACACGTTGGCGGCCAGGGTGGGTCATAGGCAACGTTGTTTGAAATGACTACTGGGCTATAGACTGCCCTGTCGTTCACACCAAATTATTAAATCGTTTGTACAAAGGGTTGCTAGATGGTAAAAGATGCAGGCCTATGTTGTGCAACTGTTGGGGGTCTACCAGGAAAATAATGCCAACAGTCTGATTATTACGCTGGCCCCAGCGAAACAGTGTTGAAATTTCGTCTGACTGTCAACGTGTTAATTGAGTAATTTTGTTGTAGATACGAAAATATCGAAAAAGGTCTCTCAATCGGCAGCTTTGAATGTTTTAAATAGTCATCGTAGTACTTCAGAAATTGAAACATCATCATCAACATCAACAATATCAACATCGAATCGTAGTGAATTATCACCACCACCACCACCACTACCACCCTTGTTATCATCATCATCATCATCATCATCATCAGTTATCCATGAGACTGTTCGTAATAATCGTATACCGGGACGTCCTCAACAATTACATTGTTTAAATCCACCACAAGATGAAGATAGTAAATCAAAATTGGAACGTTTTAAAATAACATTAGAAGAATCACCAAGTATAGAACAATTATGTAAATTAAGTTGGTCTGGTATTCCAGTTAAAGTACGTGGTATAACATGGCGTTTATTATCTGGTTATTTACCAATAAATTTAGAACGTCGTCATGGTGTATTAGAAAGGAAACGTGATGATTATTGGCGTTTAGTTGATAAATATTATTATGCTGAACATGATGAAACAAATTTAGATATACAACATCAAATCAATATTGATGTACCAAGAATGAATCCATCAATACCATTATTTCAACAAAAAACTGTACAATTAATGTTTCAAAGAATATTATTTATATGGTCAATAAGACATCCAGCATCTGGTTATGTACAAGGTATAAATGATTTAGTAACACCATTTTATGTTGTATTTTTACAAGAATTTATACCTGATAATCAATCATTTGAAACATTTAATGTTGATAAATTAACTGATATACAATTGAAAATAATCGAAGCCGATTCATTTTGGTGTTTATCGAAATTTATGGATGGTATACAAGATAATTATGTATTTGCACAAATTGGTATACAACGTAAAGTACATCAATTAGAAGAATTAATAAAACGTGTCGATGAACAATTACATCGTCATTTAAAACAACATAATGTTAGTTATTTACAATTTTCATTTCGTTGGTTAAATAATTTATTAACAAGAGAACTACCATTACGTTGTACAATACGTTTATGGGATACATATTTAGCTGAAAATGATTGTTTTGCATCATTTCAATTATATGTATGTGCTGCATTTTTATTATATTGGAAAGATGATTTAATGAAACAATGTGATTTTCAAGGATTATTATTATTATTACAAAATTTACCAACACAAACATGGTCAAGTTCACAAATTAGTATATTAGTTGCTGAAGCATATAAATTAAAAGTTATGTTTGCTGATGCACCAAATCATTTACAAAGTAATACAATTGGTGAAAGCTGATCATATTTGATTATTACTTTGTAAATTTCAATTTGATTTCCGATTTTTCCTTAGTTGGTTTTTTCCTTTTTTTTTTTTTAATTATTAATTCATATATTTTTTATTCGTTACTGTTATTGTAAATACAATTTAATCAATTAATTGCAACATATTTTTATAAAATTTGAAACAAAAAATAATAATAATTGTGATTTGAGATTATAATTACTCAAAATACTTGATCGAAATAATTTTTTGATCGATCTGGTGTGTGTCGTTTTTCGTTTGATTGTATTCAGTTAATTTGAATTAAAAGTTTTCTACTGAACGTTCTTAATCAAAATCAGTATTTTTAATTCATATCCATACACCATTTTAATATTTTATTTACAGTAAAACTCGATTTTTCGTACCCCATTGTAGAAAGTTCTTATCTACACAGAAGATCCCAGTAAAATAGCTACCATATTATCGGACTTAAAATTGCAATAGATTGCAGTGTTGATACTTATCTAAATCATGTTAATAGTTCAGTAAACTGGGACGACCTGTATATCGCGAAAAACGTCCATCCTACATTCGATTATCCGGATTTTTTCGTTATCCGGACCATTTCCTTTATCTATATTGAATAATTTTTATAGGTTTCCCGAAAAAATCTGAAGAAAAACGTTTTTACACCTTCGGGACTAAAGTGACTACTTTATTCCCTCGTTTCAGTGCCTAAAGTGTCGCGTTTACTCCCTAGGGATCAAATGATGCACTTTAGTCCCTTGTTATATAATATACTATTAACAAGCTGGCTTATGTAGTAACAGCTTTCTGAGGTACTGAATAAGCGCTACTTACGAACCAGATTATGGGGGAGAAAAATAGTCATACGTTTAATAAATTATGAAACTTTTGTATAGAACACGCGAGGGTGGATTTGTGCAGAAGCTATACAAACTATGGCTTAGAAGCCCTCATACTAAATAGTCTTCACAACATGTGAAAGGTCACTAAATCTACTGAATAAAGGGAGCTATTCAGTGAAGGGAAAAATTAGAAAAAAAAAGACAAATAGTAAAATATTATTCGTGTTTGTATCTTTCCAGCAAATTTTTGTACATTATGTTGAATTTTATACCCAGCACCGTCTCTAGTTTGCAAGAACCGGGGCAAGTGCCCTGCCTGCCCGGCTGTAGGGGCAATGCTGTTTACAGTTAAAATAATTACTTGAGGTAATCCATCTAAAACAATATATCTAATTACTTAAATTATCTCTACATATAAAAACTTGTATTTTTAGATTTCAAGCTAATAATAAGTATTATTAAAATGCAAAAACTATGTAAATAGTTTTTTAGAAAAAATATGTACATTCAACATCTACAAAGTGTTAAAATCGACGATAAAAAAACCCCTGTAGGAGTATAATGCTTTCTCCAATTTCCTTTGAAATTCATCAACGTAATTGAGCAACAAACTCAGTCAATAGTGATTCAACAGGTACCCAATTTTCTAATGTATTATATACTTCAATTTTTTTATTACCATTTTCAGTAATACCTAAAAAATTTCGAGAATTACTATAAATTTCGAAAAAAATCAACTCAATTTACCTAATGATTGTAGCCCATGATATTGTGCAATGGCATGTAATAATAATCGTTCAAAATATGTTGATGGAAATTGATAATAGATATTTTTTGGTGTATTTTTGAAAAATTCAACAAGTTCATCTTCAGATTTTTTAACATATTCAACTGGTAGATTTTTACGTACTTTAATTGTACGTCGAATTTTCGATGATATCCTTGAAAATGGTTTTACTTTCTGTAATAGATTATCATCAATTATATGTTTGTTTTGTATTGAAACCTTTTCAATAATTCTAGCTTGTTCGTATTCTGATTTATTAATAAAATCATTCCAAAATTCAAATGCTTTTTCATCATTTAATAGACGTTCAAATGGTGTTCGATATGTTTCCATAATATTTTCACCATCTTCATCTTCTTCAGCTAATGTATTCAATAAACATACATTCTCCTGGCGTCTGATCTTTTTTCGACCTACACACTTTCTTAATATTAATAAATCATCGAATTTTCGTATTTTTTGTGATCTAGGCACAAATGGTTTTCCAATAAGATTTGATTCATTTTGTGACGATTCATTATCACTATCAGTAGTAACACCAGTAAAACTAAAAAACAAATTATAACAAAAACATTAAAAAAACTGATTTATTATTAATTACTGTAAGTAATTTGATACAAACTGTAATGATTCTGTATCAGAATTATTACCAGAAGAACAAGGTGGGCATACGTAGACTTTCTTGCCTTTTGTTACCGTCATTTTTTACAAACACTTTTTGTTGTCAATAATCTAAAAATTTTTACTTTAATTATTATTATTTGGAATTACTTCAGGTTATTATAAAAAATCTGTAAATAGATAAAAAATATCGATTGCGTAAAATCTTGTAAAACTTGTTCTTTTAAGGCATGTGCACTGAGTCAACTGGAAAGTGAGCATGTGCACCGCCAATTTATTAAACAATTTGGCGGTCATTCAAATTGTTTAAATTTATTATTTTACGATTGTTAAGATATTTAATTATTAAATACTATTGAAAATATTGATAGTATTGTGATTCAATAATAATTGATAACATGGTTAGATTAAAAAAGATTATCTACACAACAATGCAATTATATGATAAAAATATATGACAATAATAAAAAATTGTAATTATGATAAGATTAATTAAAATTTATAAGAATATTTGATTTATAACGAACAATTAATGACATGAAAATAGGAAGAGGTTATGAAATAGGAATATTTCGCGCCATTTAGTCGCCATGTGATTGGTCAATATTAGCCAATTGATTTACTTGTAGATCAACCCTCTATGTATAGTGCAACAAGATTGACCTAGCCCTTTGACTAAAACTATAACACTAACTAACTAAGAAAGCTTAGAAGCCCCTTTATATTTAGTAAATATTAATTAAAAGAATCCTTGGCAGATTCTAATATTTTTATATAATGATTTCACAAGTAATAATCCCCTTTTTAGAAAGACGTTTAAATAAATGCTTCTAACAGCCGGTTTTACCGATATGGCTTAACCATCTGAGACGATCGTAAATTGGCTGCTTCACCAACGTGTCTGGGAGACTTTTTCCTCACTTCGACAGGCGACAGGGTCACATCGACCAAGTGGGTGAGTCTTGTGCGAGCCAAAACAGCACATATTCGAGGGTTTCATCTTCCAATCCACATAATCTCTCCTCTCACCGTCAGATTGTCAGATTTGCCCAGTTTTTTGAGATTGTATCTAATTGGACAGTGCCCAGTTAGAAGTCCCTCAATGAGGCTTAGCTCATTAGTAGTTAAGTCAAGAAGCGATCTTTCTAGCCTGTCGCATACCTGGATATTGCTGCCAGTGAAGCATTTTGATGCTCCTTTCCCATCTGCTAATCTTCTGCTTTCTGTGGCTTTTGGTCAGCTCCACAAAACGGTTCTGGACCTACAAGTTGGGCCATTGCGCCTGATCGTGCAAGGTGGGCGGCTATTTCGTATACTTCAATCCTTGTCAGTTGCTTCAGAGATTGGCAACACCCCTAGACGGTTGCTGTGAGGCATAGACGTACGGAATATTGTTTGTTTCTAATGCATTTCTTTTAAAGGTGCCTTCGTTTTTCTCACAACGTCTTGGTGCAGGGTTTTAGGTGTACAAGGTCACGTCCACCAACCGAATTAGGGCGTGATAGGCGAACACAATAGAGTTCACTCCTTTCGCTCAGTAGCAATATGTAGTCGAATGGTCTGGAGTGCACGAGTGCGAAAGGAGTGAATGGAGTGTGCAAACCGAAGGCAACTTATATTGTTGTTGTTTTAGTCAGTAGCTCCGAGTCAAAGTAGCATACTATACTATATTTTAGGTTGCTACACTGCTGCCATCTTTATAGAAAAAGATAAACATATAAATAATTATCAAATTTAAAAAAGAAAGTTATATTGTGTTGTAATGGAGGGTTGAATCAAAATAATAAGGGTAGATATTCGCTTTTTTATTTGGTTATATTTCATTCTTAATTTAATTATTTATTATTATTATTATTATTATTATTATATAGGAAATGATATGGAGACAGAAAATCATGAAACTGATATTGATTCAGCTATATTCCAATTAGAAATGGTTCATATTGAATTGGATAAATTAAATGAAAAAGAAAATGATGAAATATTAACGATTGAACAAAAATATAAAAAATTACGACAACAATGTTTCGATAAACGAAACGAAATCATTGAAAATATTCCAGATTTTTGGTTTAATGTGGTAATTAATTAATTTCTCTTAAAAATAATTCTCGAATATTTAATTTTAATTAATTATGATTTTCATCAATAGTTCACTAGCCATCCAGATATTTGCAATATTCTGTATGAAGAAGAAGAAGATTGTTTACATTATCTTCAAAAATTGGAAGTTGAAATTGCTGATAACATCAAATCTGGTTATAGTATAAAATTATATTTTCAAGAGAATCCATATTTTAAAAATGATATATTAATAAAAGAATTCGTATATAAACAAGGTAATTTAACATCAATTAGTACGAAAATTGATTGGAAAAAACCTATAATAAAAGAAAATACAACAAAAATGGGTAGAAAACGTTCACATCAACCACATCAAACATTTTTTGGATGGTTTACAAATAATGATGATCCAACTAGTGATATTATATCGGAAATAATAAAAGATGATTTATGGCCAAATTCTTTACAATATTATCTAGTTCCTGATCCAGATATGGAAGGTAATAATGATAAAGAGGATGATTCAACTGATAGTTCTGATATTGAAGAAATGCTCGATACAACAAATGAGAAAAATCGTAAATTAGAATAATTTTTTTCAAATTTTTCAATTTTTTACTAATTCAAATGATAAATTTTCAGGAAATAGTTGCGGGGAAGGAACTTCAAAGTAATTTTTAGGTTTTTTAATGACTTTTTGTAAACAAATAAGTTGGTAGTTCTGTGTGATTTGTATATTTTTCAACAAAAAAAGTGTATCCAAAGAAAATTATTATTATTATTAAAAATAATAATAATAATAACAAATAAATCATGTGATTTATCAGGCGATAAAAATTGTGACGGTTTATGATTTAATTTTGGCAAATAGACCCCCACCTTTCCCCTCACCACCCAATTGATGGTTAATTTTTTTTGTGGTTAGAATTTGTTAATACCAATTTTTCTATAAAAAAGGGTGGAAAAAAATGTCTGTGAGTCGTTTAGATATAATTTATCGTAAAATATTATTAACGCAATTCTTTGGACGCGGTTGGGGTTCTCCTGATAATCTATTATCGTAAGTAATCTAGTAATTTTGAGGTTATGTTGAAAGTTTTGCCCCCCAACCGGGAACGAATAATTTTTTTAGTTTATTTAAATTTCGCCAAATTATGTCGAATAGAAACACCTGTTATGGATTAGTACCGAAAGGTTATCCAATTGAGATAATCAATGTAAGTATGTTTGGTGTAAGTAAACAGTTTTTTTAACAATTGTGGGTTTTTTCTTTCTAGGAAGTAACACGTTCTGATTGTCGAATTATTGAAGGGAAATTCCGTACACCGTTTTCACATTATTTACCAGATGTTATTGTACCGGAAATAAGTGATGCCTTCTTTCAAATGGTACTACCTTTGAAATGGACAGGACCTTATAAACCCATCTGTATTCATTTAGCTGGGACCGGTGACCATGTATACATAAGTTTCTCCAGTTACTCTTCAATATTAATATATATTTTTTTTCAATTCTAGTATTTCTGGAGACGAAGGAACATAATGGCAAAACCATTATTACAAAATGGTATTGGTGCTATCATATTAGAAAACCCATTTTATGGTCTAAGAAAACCATCTGATCAAATACGTTCTAGTGTCCATTATGTTTCTGATATATTTGTAATGGGTGGTTGTTTAATTCTGGAATGTTTAACATTATTGAATTGGTGTGAATCTTTGGGTTTTGGTCCATTAGGTGTATCAGGAATTTCAATGGGTGGACATGTAGGTTTTTGTTGTTAATTTTTATTTATTCCTGGTTGTTTTTTTTTCTCAAAATTTTTGTTGCATATAGATGGCTTCATTGGCTGCAAGTAACTGGCCAAAACCTTTAGTGCTTGTACCTTGCTTATCATGGTCCACTGCATCCTCAGTTTTTACAGAGGTAAATTACATGTGAAAAATTGGCATTTTGTAATATTTTTTTTAAAAGGGGATGGTGTGAAAATTTTAGGGTGTTATGAGTGAATCGATTGATTGGGATATGTTACAAGAACAATTATTCTCGAACACTGTATACTGTGATACTCTTTCCAAAGCGTGTAAAATTGTTGATAGTCCTTTTGCATGTAGTCTTAGTCGAATTCCAGGTGCGTTATATATAATATGGTTTTTGATGGATAATTTTTAGGGTCAAATCAATTTCTGTTCGAATTTCAGAACATGGATTACTGAATTTCCTAGAAGCTAATTTGAATAAACGTAATATTTCGCCTTATGAAATGATGCGTTTATTGAGCGAAAATAATTCTCTAGATATTACTTACAAATCTAGTCAAAATTATGAAGAAACAGTAGAAAATTTATCAACATACGATGTATTATCGTATAGTAGTAAACGTACGACTGAAATGAGAAAACGTAATAAAGAAGCATTATGGCTTATGAGAGGAATGATGGATGAATTTACACATCTCAGAAATTTTTCAGTGCCTTATGATACATCATTAGTTATAGCTGTATGTGCCAAATCTGATGCTTATGTACCTCGACATGGTATATCACAATTAGAAGAAATATGGCCGGGTGTTACTGTTAAATATATAAATACAGGACATGTTGGTGCATATATATGGCATACAAAATTGTTTAGAAGTTGTATTATTGAGGCTTTTGAAAAAGCTAAAAAAACACTGCCACCACCACAGCCCGAATTTTTTGAAACATAATTCTTTTCACTCCGTATGTATACATAAATACATACATTTAATTTATTTAAGAATTTGTTAGGATGTTTTTGAATTTTCTGATTGTGTTCTAGTTTTATTTTAAATTCCACCCAGTGATAACAGCGGATTTAAAGACATCCTCTAATTAGACTGCCGTACCTGACTAAGGTGTTGTGATAATTTTTTAAAATTCTATCAAATTACTATAGACAAATGTTATTAATAAAATAAATAACAAATAAAAGGCTTATTAATTATTTAAACTGCATATGTATCCAGTTCAAATCAGAATGTTTGAGAAGCACTGCATTGAAACTGCATTCCGCATGGTTGGAATGTGTCCGATTAGTGCCGAGCCCATAGATGAGGCCGCCTCCGGCGTCGAATTAAAATAGGCGCCAAAATGAGACGTCAAAGTTTTAAAAGGCGCCGTTTTTGACACTTGCCTCGGGCTCCACAATTTATCGACCCGGCCCTGCGTCCTATCATATGAAAACACCAATGCGCACCGTGTGTCCCACTTCACGAGACTGGGCGCATTATTCGTACCTTTTTGTAGTCGCAGAACACAGTAGATTTAACTCAAAAACAATAACCGAACGGTTTGGACCAGGAGCCTTTTGCTATCTTATCATTTACTATTCTAATTTTTGTTTTTTTTTGTACTTCTATAAAATATGAGTAAAGGTAACTTCCACCTCAAGAATTATTCCAAGAAGTAGCATTTCATGCATTTCCAGCGAAAATGCCGGGTACGATTTCTCCCACCCTTTCTTTACAATATCAGTACCGTATTAGCATTTAAAGGGCGATCCATCCAAAAAGAGTCTACTTTAATTTTCCTCTGAATAAAATGGGCACTTAATTCCATTAGAAATTTTGAGAATAGCTTTATCTTTACCTGTATAACAGAAGGTCGCGTGACTTTCTACCAAAATAATGAGGCGCCAAGTTGATTCAATGGAATATTTTTGTGGATTCAGGTGCAGTTTGTATAGAAAACTAGGAAGTTATGGGTCCATCCAATGTTAAAGGGAAGAAATTCGTCCAGAATAGTTTATAAACTGTTTATCTCTCTATTTTTAGAAAAAATAGAAACAAAATTAGGAACAAATGTCTTTATTTCATGTATTTTTACATGTTTTATTAGGTTAGCTTTTTTACTGAAACGTTTACTCAATTATCACATAGGTATGACTGGCTTTTCTCATGTGTGTTTTTAGATTGGATTTTTGACAAAAACTTCTACTGCAAATATTACATTTGTATGGTTTGTCACCAGTATGTAGCCTCAGATGTAACTGTAAATTTGCTTTTGCAGTGAAACTTTTATTACAAATATTACACTGGTACGGCTTGTCGCCTGTATGCACTCTTAGGTGCTTTCGCAAAGTTGATTTTTCAGTGAAACCTTTATTACAAATTTCACATTGGTACGGCCTCTCACCTGTATGTATCCTCAGGTGGTTTCGCAAAGTTGATTTTACAGCAAAACTTTTACTGCAAATATTACATTGAGTTCATGCCTGGCAGTAGAGAGTTCATGCCTGGCAGTAGGAGCGGTCGGACGTGTTGTTGTTGAACGCTCTGTTATCGGCCAAGTAAGA
>JAZBHA010001129.1:4897-29459 GCA_037464855.1 Iselma pallidipennis | reverse complement strand
TGTTATTTCTACTTTTTTGACTTTTATTATACCGCTTTATATTTAGTTATCTAAAGTAGATATGAAGATTTTATAGTTAAATCTTCGTTTGCTCTTTCTTGCGGCCGGCTTACGTCGGAGCTTACGGTTTCTCTTGAGTCGAACTATGAACGGATATAAAGAAATCCTATAGTTGAACTTTTCTTACTTTACTGACGCGGCTGCGTTGCTGCTGCGGCGGCGCTTGCTGTACTTCTTGCGTCAAACTCTGAATCCCGCTTAAGACAGTTCAGGGCAGTTCGGGCGGCAGCGTATATTGGGACGCAGAATTTGCTTATTGAGGTAGTGGAACCAGAAATTAGGAAAAGAGAGATAAAATCACTACAACTTTAGCTGAAGAGAGAAAAGCAAACACAGGCCAGCTAAAAACTGTGTCTCAAAAACTGCGACACGCAGTACTGAACTGCTCTGAACTGCACTGCGTGGTAATATGAGCTGGTCCATTAACTTACATGTGATACAAAAACCTGAACCGTTCTCCTCTGTGCTGTCTGTGTTTCCTCTGTCTTGAAATGCGCCATCCCTTTAGCTCACCACATTGAACGGTACGCTGAGTTGCAGCCAACGGTAACATAGACCTAGTGGAGATGTAGCAACCTCAGCGTATCCGCTACCGCTCTCAGCCGCTCAGTGCCATTGAACACGCACAAAATATTGTCTTTTTCACATTAAAATATCCTCTTCTCGTCTCGTCTCAAGCCATCAAAATCTGATCAACATTTCGTCTCGTCTCGTTATTCTCGTTTCTCGCGGCAACACGAGTTTTAATTAAATCGAAGCGTTTATTAGCTATTATTTTAGGAACTTATAGGGAACAGGATTAGAGATTAGAGAGAAAATAAAAGTGATAATGTACACTTAAAATTTAATTTGACATAAGATTAGGTAGCTGATTGGGTTTTTGAACACATATTTTGACAGTAAAACTGCAATGTATAGGTACTATTCAATACTTATTCATTTTATGTACTTACATAATATATAGTATCAATAAACAGTTTTGTTCTTATTAATTTTTGTTGTTGTTTTTTTTTCTCTTTGTCAACTAACATAAAGTGTCTCTTATAAACTAATTCCGGTCATACCCCATTTTGAGCCGTAATGAGGTATGACCGTTTAATATACGTTATTTTATTTTATAACATTCTTCAATTATCATCATAACAGTGTCCAGTTTTTGCCTTCAATAATAGAGGAGAAAAAAAAAATTTAACCAACAGTCGCAGCAAAACCGTACACTGGAGTCATATATCAACTTTATAAAATTTTCATTAAAACAACTTTCTCAAAAATGAGAAAAGAGAGAAACGTAAAAAAAACGATGGTGTACAAATACATATGCGTGTGTGAAATATTTATGCAATTGCAAATTGAGTGTAAAAAGGGTGATATTTTTTTTTCATCTAAATTGTGTGACATGAAAGTTGTTTTAATGTTGCAAAAAAAATAATATTCATAAACGAGGAATTGTAAATAACGTGTGATAAAATTAAAGAGCAGATAACATATTTAGAGCAAATTTTTTTTTTTTGTTTTAACAACTAACATGTAATAATATTGCTAGACATTAATATAAGGATTTACGACTATTTTTTTTGTTTAATGGTTCAACAACTTCAAATATTGCAATTAAATTTCGACAATATAACAACAAAATACAAATAGATCTATGTAGATTGAACAAATCAAAATTTTGTAATTTTCAGATGACGAATTTACGGTATTTTGGACTGTTCACTACCAGTTTCTACAATTTCTTTGTTCTTCAAAAAATAAGAAAAACAATTAACAAATATAGAATTTATATCGGTTGCGATTAATTTCCCCGGAAATATGAAATTGATGTTGATATGTGGAAAATCGTATAAATTGTTAATTGTTTTTCTATTGTTAGCGGTGATCGTTTACTTTGAACATTCAATTAAATTTATTAACACATATTCATTGTATATATTATTATTATTACTATTATTATTATTATTATTATTATTATTATATTGTATAAATTTTGAATTTAGAATAGGAAATCGTTCAAAAAATTAACGAAAACGTCACGATGTTCGTCTCGTTATAACATTTAAATCTACAAAATTCTCTAACACTTGTTTGTTCTTCTTTTTCTCTCAGTTTATATTCGATTAATTTATTTATCTATTATATCGATTTTTTTTTAATCTTCTTAATACACACATTTTTGCATAGGGCAATACAATTTTTCCAAAAAACTTTTCGAGACCTTTTTGCGAAAATTGCATTGCCATTTATTATTTAAATAGAATCACTACAAAATAGACACAGATGCAACAGTTTTCCAAGCACCGCATCATCTTTTTTTATCACTAATATTTTCTATCACAACTTTTAGAATTTATCCGTTTATTTCATTTTTTTTAACCATTTAATATATTATATAGTTTTTAACGAAGCATTTATTAAATGAGATTATCGGAAAAAGCAGTTGCTTGGAATCGAAATGGATCTGTTATTATTAAATAAAAACTAACTTAATTGAAAACCAATAATAATAATGAAAGCAAAAATATACGTATGTCGTACTATATAAATTAGAATTCTTCTTCTAGTTGAGATTAATAACTAAATATGTTATCACTAAAACACATTGAGCGAATATTCTCACTATAAGGTAATAATGCTAAGGATTAGATCCTTAGCTCATCATAATCGTCGAACAATAAATTTGAGACTTTTCCCACAATAAATCTACAATGAAGATTCTACAGTAAATTTAACAATAAAGCCAAAGTAATACATCAAATTTTCGACTGGGATTTGAAAAATTATCATAAAATTAATTTCTGGAAAAATTTTCGGCAATAAAGCAACTACCACCTAACAATAAGACGACAGACAAAACTGTAAATGAACCCTTTTTTTGATTGATTATTAGGACACACCGGTGGTTATATTTTCTAGTTTTTTGGGGTTAACGTTTCGTCACTTCTTCAAGGACTCAACTTGTTTATTACTCTGGTGTTGAGGCCCTGAAGAAGTGACGAAACGTTGGCCCCAAAAAACTAGAAAACACAACCACCGGTGTTACTCTTATATATTCTAATAATCAATCAAAAAATCGTAACTACAGTGAAAATAATCATAAACAATAATATAAATGAATTCGTTTCATTCTTAAAATAAAAGAACAGATAACCCTCCCTGACTAAATATTCGTGTTGAATTGACTTAAAAATGTCTGCAATATTTTTTCTTCTACTGTATTATGCAGACTAGAGTCTGTGTGTTTTTTGTTTAATTATTATCACTTATTTTTTTCATCATTCACACAATATTGTCGTTATATAGTAAGTAAAGGAAAAAGAAAAACCAGAAAGTTTCAGGATTTTACTGATAGATAGGCAAAAAAAAACAAGTCAAAAATATTTACGATCTCTAAGAAATCCAAGAATGCATCTTCTTATTATTTTATTGCGTATGTGTAAAATCCTGTTGTTTCATTTCATTATCTTCTTATGTTTGTTTGATGGACTAGATACGTTCATCTTTTGTATCTGTTGGAAAAAAGAACAGAAAAATATCTCACTCCCAAAATATATATATCAAAAAAAGATATTTAAAAATTTACTACTTATCTCGTTACAACACAAAATTCTAGGAGTAATTTTTGTTTTTTTTGGCGGGGAGCAAAGATATTTTTCTTTCAACTTTTATGTTATAACGAGATCGAACTACTCTTAACTAGTAAAGCTACAAAACTTAAATTAGTAACTAGTAATTAAGTAGTAACTTATTTTAAATTATGGAAACGCAAATCGAATCAGATTTAGAATTTTTGTTTTTGGAGTTAATTTAAATGAAAAAATGAAATCGAAACTAACATAATACAAGTTCTAATTGACTTTGGGGCAGGTGTGCGTATAATACTTGTTAACATTGTTTGATTTCTATTAAAATATAGATTGTCTAATTATTATAGATTTTATTCGTAAAAGTTCTTCTTTTAAACATTATATAGTTCCATCAATCCCTTCTATTTATTATTTATAAAATTATATATTATTATAATTTTAGAATGTTCTAGGCATACATTTCCTTTAATGTCAAGGCTCATTTTATCAAACTTTTATTAGGTATTCCTACGAGAACAGTGGACCTCTGTTAAAATAATGAACTTTCATAATTCATACGATCCGTTATTATAATGAGTTTTTGAATTATTTTACACACAACACTGATGGTTTCCTGAGAGGATGGAATATAAACGGTGCAAGCGAACATCTAGTAGGATCAGTGGTGTAACTTCAAATTTGAGGCCCGGAGGCAGAGCTTTATAATGGGCCCTGTACAGGGTGTAGTTGAAATCCCTTACAATATCAAACCTCATCATCTTCATAGAGAATAGAGTACAATAAGGGCATTTTGATGATCCACTTTTTAAGTCAAGCGGATCTCTTACGTGCAGTGGCCTGGAGGCAAGTGCTTCCTTGCCTCACGGTAGTTACGCCACTGAGTAGGATATATTGAAAATTTTATAAGATATTGTTAAAAACTGTTTCATGTAAATGGGAAGAAATTTACGGATTCTCTACTAAATACATTGTTAATTGGAACAAACAGTGACTGTGAACAAAATGAAGTCCATTATTGATTCATTTAAAGATAACTTTCACTGAATTCTAAATCTGATTGACTGCACCTGGAAGAACGCGTATAAACCGAAACACCACCACCGAAAGCCGAATCTGATGTACCAGCATCCGTTATAAAATCAGCTACAATCAATGAATGATTACCTTGCGTAATTGTTGACGGTGTTAAACCTCCTTTTCCAGTTTCTTTTTCAGCTAAACGTTCTTTCAATAATTTAATCTTTTCTTCTTTCTATAAATAAACAAGTGAAAAATTTTATCGATGTACGTATATTTTCCATCGTTCAAAATTTTGTGAACAAACCTGAGCTATTAATCGTTGCAAATCTTCATTTTCATTCAATAATTTCTGATAGCGTTCTTCATCTTCTTTGGAAACGCCAGCATCTGGATTATATTTACTTTCAGCCTTGTCTTTAGGATGTCTTATCACCTCAATAACCTGGAAATTTTATTTATACATAAAATAAAATATCGATTTTGTTAATTATATTTTCAGTTTACCTTAGGTACGAAAATGAGCGCCATACTAAGGAATGAACAGAAGACAATAGCGAGAGCAACAAAGGCATAACTGGCATCTTGCTGACTAGCAATTACCATTGTTACAGGCGCTGTTATCAAACATAATATCACAACATTGTATATACTCATACCGACATATCTTGAATCATTTATTTGTTTCACTTTAACCGATCTAGTTTCATAAGCAAGGAACAATCCAAAGATCTAAAAACGAGAATTTGTTTAAAGAAATATATTTTCTATAATTTCCAATGTATTCTGTTTACCAAAACTAATCCTTTATATGCGTACATTACGGCTAACCAAACATTATTATTGTGACTTTCGCAATGTTCTAATTCCGGACGTATTTTTGAGTCATCTAACGACGATGCTGGATCTTCTAATGGAAATAGTTCAACTCTTCTTTGGAGAGGATCCTGCAGTTGCCAGGCTAACATTATAATAAAATCGGCTACTAAAAGACCAGAAATCATTGAATATAATTTCCAAGGTTCGACCTTTTTCTGAAAATAAAAATCCATTCAATTACGAATTGAATTCAAACAATTTCTTTATTCAAATATTTACCATTCGAACTTTAGGATCACTTTTGGCCTTTGTTGTTAATCTATGTACTCGCCAGACTTTACTAAACATGGCACCAAAAGACAGTGTAAAACCTGCAGTTAAGATCCAAGTTCTTGCTTGACATATTGAAGGGTAGGCACCTGGGGATACGAATCTACCATCTAAACCAAGAAGGAAAACCGACGTTAAACAGACAATAATTCCAAATAGCATAATTGTATTGCAAACTGGATGTGAAGATTGTATTACTCTGAAATGGATGATATATTTAAATAAAAATATATTAAAATAATTGAAAACACTTTGTTTACCTTCGGTGATTGTTCCATATATTAAAAATTATCAAGGCAATAGCAACAAGAATTCCAATACTAGATATAACACACATGCAGATAAACAGTGGCAAAGAAACTGTACGTAATACCCTTCTTATGATTGTTCTATCTTGAGGCACTTTTCCACCTGAAAAACAAGCTCTGTCAAAGTTTCTCAAGGAAATCTTCTTTAAATAAATAATACATTTGCCGGAAGCTAAATGATGGTTTTTCACAAGAGAGTCGATTTGTAAATAGGATCAGAATCAAAGACGGACGTCTTTGATGTTTGAATGATCAAAGCAAGTGCTGCTACAGTTGCTTTATTTTCATAACAGAAATTCATCTTTACAAAATACCATATAAATCATAGTATCCCCAAATTTTTTATACCAATAAATGTAAATAAAGTACCTACATGTTTAATTATGATTTTGCTTAAATTCCCATCTAGCTTTTATTACAGATATGCCCTCTTTTTGTCTTTATAGCTGACCCTACCAGATTATAATAAATTCACATGGGTGAACTTGACTAACATTGTGGTAAACTATGATGTTTTGTCGAAATACGGGTTATATTGTAGTTTTCTTATTAGTATTGTTCCTTGTAAACTGAATTGTGTATAGATATAGTTTACTTCGATTTATTTTGTACAGAAAACTTGTTTTTACCACAAGGCAGACAATTTCGAACAAAAAAAAGTTGTAAACAGAAAAGAAATTAGGTACATCCATTAGACTGACATTGTTCTCATTTAGTGTAAACTGATGAAAAATGATTTGTCCATAATAATTACAATACTAATTGTAAGTACATTTTTTCCTTCGTTATCTAATTTTAACCATTTTTTACTTCAACATGTGTATAGAAATGAACTTTTGTTTGAACAAAGGTATGTCATAATTGAAAATAATGGGTATTTGTGAATTTTCCAAATGTAAATTTGTTTGCTTGTTACATTAACTTATTAAATTTGTGTCAAAGCTTTAATTAATTAATGTATCTACTGTTTGTCGACTGATAAAGGAAGAATATTTTCACGGATAAATACAATGTGATCAACAAAACTTTACGGTCATTGTGTACCATGACAAACGTACGTCTTTGTATGCGTGATAGTTCCATTACTTACTAGGGTAACGCCATTTGTACAGATTGGACGGTACAGTAATTTGTCGAATTAATTTTTATATACCTAATATTTTAAATCAAATTGCTTGTCAAGTACATGTGAAATGACTGACGAAGCGAAATGAATGTTTAGAATATCTGAAAAATAAAGCGGCCTCGACCGGGGATGGAACCCGAGACCTCTCAATTTCGAGTCGAGTGTTCTACTAACTCATCCCCGGTAGAGGCCGCTATATTTTTCGGATATTCTAAACATTGATTTCGCTTCCAAACTTTATAATTTTTTTATGTTTTAATAAAAATTCGACTCAAAACAAGATTTAATGGAACAACATCGGTCAAAATATATACTTAATATGGCAGGCTAGTGAAAATCGGTAAAGTGTAGACATACGTTCGTGACCTCATTCAAAAGCTGGGTTCGGGACGATCGTTCGATGTTGGTAAGGGGGTTTTAGGGCAAATAGGTCACATGACGAAGGATTGATTAGGATCAGATAGACACTAGAGAACGTGTTGGTGTTGATGGTGTGTCTAAAACAAAAGTCCACCAATCATAACAAACCGGCCCGCACAGCATGCGCCACTTCGCCAGGTAGGGCGTACTATTCGCACTACTTTGTACTCGTAGAACGTAATAGAGTGAGTACCCCCCGCTTCCAAAACCGAACGCTTTGGAGTGCACGGGATCAAAAAGGGCGTTTAGCGTTGTCGGAGCTAAAGTCAACGCTCACTTGACCATAAATTTTATAAATCACACTGTATATATAATTTGGGTTTTACTAATCAATAAAAGACTTATAATTGACAAGGGTAAATATACACATTTTTCATCCACACTTTTTGTTAAACAAAATTATGTAGAATTAAAAAAGAATTCAAATTCAAACAGATTTCCTTGTGCTGAAATTCAGTCGTTTGAGGGCAAAGAGCTGTTGAACTTTAATAATCACATATATATACGTATAAAGTAGATGTTTTCCTGGCAAATCGCCTAAATTTGGTAACTCATCTTGGATGAAATGGCTGTGTACATTATTGGAAACGACTGAGAAGGATATGTCGCAAAAACTATCATTTTAGAATTAATGTCCTTTTCACTTTCAAGTTTTTCCTTTTTCTCTTATTACGAGGAATTTCTTAGCTGAATTATATTAGAAATGGTGTGAATATCATCAAGTAGTATAGAGAAATCAAAGTATAATTAATGTTTCCTGTAACTGGTTGATTACAATAAGTAGCTTCTACTTTCAATTAGATTTACTAGGGTTGTTCGTGTCAGAAATTCACGGTGAGAGTGTTTAGTTAACCGAGCACTTTAAACTTGGCCTGTTGTTTAATTACCTATCTACGTTGTTCTATTTAAGTTGATGATAAATTTATATTCCATTTTCGGGTAAAATTTGATAGAATTTTTAATTATTATGAAAACATTATAATTGTACGGCTGTGTATATTTTAAATAGAACAAAAAGTGTGCCGTGATGAAAAAAAGGTTGAGAACCACTGACTTATGCAAATCATGGTAAATATTTGTTTTTGCTTTGGATGTGGTCACATTAGAATATCGACATTACAAATTGTTTGTATAATAAAAAAAAGGTCGTATTTTATTTTCCCCGACTGCTTCTTTTTTTTTATTAGAAACATTGAAATAATTGATGAACTCACTCACCATGCCAAACTTCCCTATCGAACCAAGTGAGATTATCCGCTTGTGTATCGTAATATCCCAATACTACATAGTTGCCATTTATAACTTGTTCTATCTGAGTTAGAGCGATACGATCTCCTTGTGAACTGAAGGCAACAAAACCCTGCAAACAATCCAACGAATCACTTGTTATCGGAATAAACACAACACTTCACCCTCAAAATACATTACAATATTTCCCTTCCCAACTACTATGAAAAACAACATTGTCCTTGAAGAGGAATTGTTTTAAACGAGCAAACTACACTCACTCAGTTGACAAAGGTCTCTCAAAACGTTGTAGTATATTCTATTAAATTCCAATAAAATACTTACAGATATTCCTAAAAATTGAGTTGAATTGATTGCAGAATAAATATCATCAGCGATTTCTTTGTTGTTGTAATTGAATTCTTTCAAACTTTTGCCATACTTGTGTAATCGATCCATGGTTTTATTGAAAGCTGCAAAAAAAAATAAGGATTACTAAGATTGAATCATTTTTCATAACTATACAAGAAAGTTTTCCAATAGATTACAAAACATACCTAGTGCAACCGACCATACGGCATCGTAAGCTAATGGAGCTTCCTGATATCCTTCAGGAAAACGTTGGTTATCGATATCATATCCTTCTTTACGCAGTACGTCATTTAAACGTAACCGGAAATCTTCAGAGGTCATTCCTGAGATGGTTCGTTCGTTGAGATTCTGATTCCACATCAAGGCTTCCGTGGTTAAATGGCCTTCAGCAGCTTCTCGCATCTGATCCACACTACATTCAATACCTTCTTTTTCTAAATTCACTTCAAACCAGTTGTCCTCATACCAACCTGGAAAATCACATTTTGTTATTTATTTATCGTATTCTATAAGTTCAACATATAATAGGACAGTGGACAAGCTGGGGACCATGTTGGATTTATGTTTTATTTATTAGAGGACTGAATTGGGGAAGAAAAAAAACATGAATGTGGCAGAAAATCAATTGGTTAGCCAATTTTCTATATTTACAACTGGAATTTAAAAATAATAACATCAGTTATAATCAGGCCGTCGACAAATATATTGAGGATGAACCAAACAAAAGAAATTTGAAAAAGTAATTGTGTTTGTTTGAACAAAACAAGCCCTAGAGAAAAGCACCGGGTTCCGTTTTCAAACTGATTCTTTTTATTGTATTTTAAAGCATTTTTTGATTTATTTACATTTAGAATAATAAATAGTAAACATTTCTTTAAATGCTTAAATACGAATCTGAACTGAATAGATGAAAGGAAATTGTGCTGTAGAAATTTAGTGGTGGCTAGAGTTTAATATAGTAAGCTTATTAACCTAGTCATTCAGTGTATTTGAAAGGATTTAATTCTGTTCTCTGCTCTAATAATTCTACCGAATAGAAGAGCAATATAGAACTCCTGTAGCCGTGTAAGCTTATTAATCTATATTAACAACGTGAAATTTAATGTAGCTTGTTATGCAAAACAATTTATTATATGTATGAGCCAAAATTTATGGATTTTAGCACTTTTCTGTTACTAGATTAGCATGGATTCCACATGTACAACTAATGTACTTCCGGCATAAAAATACAACACTTTCGGACAATTACAGAGACATACGACAGAGTTACTCATGATTACCGTTCATGCAGCGTATTCGGTCTCATTGACTATCGTATGTCGCACACCTATATCACTTGATATTCGTTACACGTAATCCGTAATTTGTTTAATCATGATTCAGCCCTGTCGTATGTCTTGTGGTCTATATTTTGTTGTTCGGTTAGTCCTACACCAATCACGAACGGTAGATATGCTGATTCGTAAGTGCTTTGATGATTTTGTGCTCCAGTTGACAAAAGATCTTTATTTTGAGTGCGAGAGGATTAAATAATGAAGTAATCTAGCCTGTATACTCTAAAGCTAAAGTAGCGATTGAAATTAAGATTAATTAAATTAGAGAATTAGAGAAAACCTAGAATGTGGCAGACAATTTTTGTACCTCACTTACTAGTCGTATACAGGTATTGTGAAAAATTCACTATAGGGTCACGTAAAGTGGAAATCGATATGGAAATTCTCAAAAAATAATTAGGTACATCCAGGAGAAGAAGGCAGTTTGAATAAATACAATAAAAAGAGAATTAGAGCACGAAGAAAAAAAATTAAACCGTCCCGTTGATTATATAAAGTTTTCACGAACTTAAGCAGTACAAGAAACGAGAGAGAGAGAGAGAGAGAGAGAGAGAGATGTTCCTAACAATGTTTTTGTTGACCTTTTAAATCGGATTGAATAAGCACCGAAAATTGAAATTAGATTTCCGGAATACAAAATATGAAGCCGAAGAAAAAATAAAGAACTTGACATACCTTGTCTTGTATTTAATTAGTCTAATTTTATTAAAGACGTGATTTAAACGGAATACTAATTTCAAAGTTTGCTGTCTTTTGATTGGACACTGTAAGTATCTTGGAAACGTGTAGGTACTTGGAACAGTAACTGATATAAGGATGGAAAGAGCGATTTGGTTGGGGGAAATTAGGACACCACCTCCATCAAGACCAGATCACGTTTTATGGTGCCATTAGTGGATCTAATAAGATATTGAGTGGAAAATTTTAAGTCGAGTTCCCAAAGCTAGAGAACGATTGATTGGCTGACTGACAAATATTGGATGTATTGGATATTATGTAAAATTACCCTAATCTACAGTCAGGACTGTGGATAGTGGGTTAGCTGAGCTATCCCTAGGGAGATTTGTGGTCTATTATTTGTGGATATATGCACATACAGGTAATGCATTTATACCATAAAACATTATTTTTCTTTTGTATTTTCGTTCAAGACGACCCTGTTCATATTTTGCTTTAAACTGTTCGAGCACATTTCAATATATTTTAAAAAGGGAGAAAATAATATAAAAATCGTACCTATAGACATATTTAGATGACAGGATGTGCTTTAAATTGGTTCATTGAGAAGAGATAGTCAGATATATCTTTTTAATTGTATTTAGTGCAAGTTAATACAATGAAGATAGTAGTATGAGACCACTAACTTAATTGAGTTGTGTTTTAATTGCATGAGGAAGAAGTTTGTTACAATTCACTTAACAACAGACACTTCTTGAAATTGCCATTCATCTAGTTCTACTTCAGGAAATTGTGCCACCAACTTAGAACTGTCGAAAAAAACTTGATAAATACCTATTTATTGTTAAACTTATTTATATCATATCATCTTTCCTGAAGCCGTTGCATTTACATTTGGGGGTTGTTATTTTATGAAAAAAGTCTATAGAATGTCTCTCTATAATGGAATCGAAAAACACTTTCTACGTTTCAATCGGTTCAATATCAGGCGGTTTTCAAATAGAAAAGCTCTCTTTCAGTAAATACTGAACTGCATTTCACGTCAATGGAATCTGAGATCTTCAGCAATCATTCTACACATTTCTTGATCAATTTCCTACCATCCAATAAGCAAAATTAAAATAAAAAAATACTACAAGTTGACTGAACTCGTTTTAGATTGCTTCAAAAATCCAGTGACAGCTTTGATTTATCTCTACATTATTCTATTAGACTGCTTTCGTCTTTTGTTTCGCTAGCCAAAAAAATTTAATTCAGGTAAAAGTACGCTACCTTATTCTGTCTTTTACTTGTAAGAATGCGACGACAACAGGAAACTTTCTTGTAATATATCAGATCTTGTAAATAACTGAAAGTTTCTCTCAATATATAACTATTTAGTTGTTTTGTTGACCAGAAACTTTCAATGATATTTCTTTCAAAAGACTTTTTATTGTAAATTTTATGTTATTAAAGTTTCCAGTCAAAATGTCAACAGACTACTAACATTAATTTTTATTTTTAGATCTTTCTATTCGATATTTTCCAAAAATCTAATAAAAAGTGATAAGTGTAATGAAGATTTTAAAATTTTGTTTGAAATAGGATACCACTGTGTGTTAAATAAATTCTAATTGATGTTGAGAATTTGATTAGATCTCATGTTATTTTCTCGTTTACAACGAATTTGTTTTAATAGATACCGGATGTATTCGTTTTAATGAACATTGCGTGTTATTCAGTCATTACAATAGCTTTGATCTTAATTGTGAAGAAGTACTTTGTAAATTTATCAGGTAGACAAGCAACGGATAAATTAGCTTTATATTTTACCCACAGGGATAAAGTTGAATTTTGGTATAGAGATGTATGTACATCATCAAAAATACAGTGTGTAGATGTATGTATACGAGTAATACAGAAGCTGTAATGTACTACGTATAATATTTATAGAAGCTTTTGGGAATTTTGTTAAATTTTACAAATTTCGGTGCTACTCGGAAGGCTAGCACCTATACTTCTCTACTCAAAAAATAAAATATGAACCCTGTAATTAATAATTATTCATTCTTTCCTGTTTAAAGTACATATGTACTTTCTTTTGCATATTGTGCATTAATATAGATGTTTTTGCAAAGTTAGAGTTCTCTACTCAACTCTTGATACGGAGGGTAAAGCTTTTCATCTCCTGTGGCCATACCTTTAGTTTATCAATTGTATCTTATGATCCAGATATAAAGAAAGTCATACGTTGTTAAATTTGGACAATACTGAGATTGCATAACGATTGCAGTTAAGTATTTGGTAAGAGAATGTTTTAAAAGCCTGAGTGTCTTCAATGGTGTATTATTATGGTGAAGCATCTTCGCCCATTCAAAATTCCTAATGCTTTCCTTTGGTAGTTGTTTCATTGAAACGTTTCTTGAGAACCAATCTTTATTGTGGAAAAAAACTGGTCTACCTGTTTTATGTAAGGGAATGATGTATGAGCGGTATGTTGCTCATCTTTGACTGATATAAGACGATCTTTAATTTATTGTACCACCTACAAAAGGAAGCATTTGATAAACAAGCAACATGTTAGGCTTTCTGCATTCTGTTCAATGATTGCAAAAATTCACTTAACGCAAAGCATGGTGGAACTTCGTTGCTCGAAAAGTTCGCACGTTGCAAAAATCCTGTTTCTTGTACAAACATCTTTGGCCCGGTGCATATTGGAACACAGGAAGCACATGCAGCACAGGGCAGAGCAGTTGAAGTTTTTGTATTTTATTTGGCTAATGGACCAGCGCATATTGCCACATAGTGCAGTGTTTAGTTTTCCTTCTCTAGCCAAAGGTACAGTGATTTTACATTTCTTTTTCTGATTTTTGGTTCCATTATCTCAATAAGCAAATACTGCTTCCCAATATGCGCTGCGGCCTGAACTTTATACAGGTGTTAATATGTATGTATCAGTACGTAGAACACAAGTTGTTATAATAGTGCTAATTTTAAAACAAAATCACATTCAGTACTAGATTGAACTCGTATTCTCAACAAAACAAAATTTTTTTGTATAAAAAGTATATTCGTTTTATTAAAATAAACAAAGGTTGGAAACTGGAGATCCGATTACATAAATGGACTACCGTCAGTGCAGATGAATTTCAGTCTGAAATATATTTGATTATCAATTAGAGTATACTAGAAAACAACACGAGACGTTAATCGAACTCAAGTATAATATATATGTATAACCACTATTTGATTTTAACTTATTGATTAAATTGAAAACCTTCAATGTATATGTTCGTATAACAACATAATGGAGCTAGTAGTAGGTACATTTTGTGTAACTAGCGTGTCCCAATAAGACATGAGATTTTGAATTGCCCGGCGTAATAACTTTTTCGAGAATTTCGAACCGTTATGTTTCATATCTGTACTCTACAATGGTCGCGGTTTTTAGTTATGGAGCAAGTTACGGTTGAACAACATGTTTTCATTGTGAAAACACATTACAAACATGGGGAACCTTTCGCAGAAGATATCATGCGAATTACGGAAAAGAAAACGCTCCAAGTTGCAACACAGTTCGGGATATAAGCGCAAAATTTGAAGAAAGTGGTTCAATTTTGGACGTACAAAACCCTACCCGTCATCGTAGGGGAGGATAGACCGAAAATATGGCTGCTGCAAGTCATAGTGAGAATGCAGCCTGCAAGGCGGTTACTGTCAATGAACCACGATATCGCATCATGATTACTGAATTGTTGAGGCCTAAATTGGAAGATATGGATCTGAAGAATATGTGGTTTCAACAAGACCGTACCACATGCCATACAACCGGTGAAACAATATAACTTTTACTGACGATGTTTCCCGGTCGCATACTTTCTCGCTTTGGTGATATCAATTGGCCGCCGAGATCGTCCGATTTAACACCGCCGGACTTTTTTTCTTTGGTGCTATGTAAACGACAAAGTTTATGCTAACAATAGCTGCCTTCGGTTATTAAAATCTATTCACGCTATTCGCTCTCGTGCACTCCAAACCATTCGGCGATTGCTTCTGGGGTGAAAAGTGTTAACTCCATTCTATTCGGCAAAGACAAAAAAGTGCGAATGGAGTTCACTCCTACAGTTCTAGGTCGCGAAGCGGTGCACGTCGGGCGGGCATGCGCAGTGATATGCTCCCCTTTGGCGGAACACGTGCTGCCAGAGTTTAAATCGTACTGGTTTGTAATGATTGGTGGGTTTCTTGTTTAGAAACACCATAAGCACCAACACGTTCGCTATTTTCCATTTGACTCTATTCACTCCTACATGACGTGACCTCGTGTACCTAAAACCGTGCACCAAAACCGTTTTGCATTAACCGAAGGCAGCTAATCTTCAAACCATTCCTGAGCTTAAGGAGAAACTTGAACAAGTTATTCGTGAAATAGAGCCAGCTTTATGTACAAAAGTGATTGAAAATTTCGGCCACAGAATCATATCATACCAGAAGAGCCGTGGAGGACATTTGTTGAATATTGTGTTAGGAAAATAAACTAACATCTTGACACAAGACCGGAGATAAACTGAAGCAGGCAGTTAGAAAATGAAATTCCCAAGTTTCTTTCTCTTCTTCCTTTTCTCTCCTCTCTCTTTGTATTGCGAAAAATTCGACAATTTGACTTTCTAACTACATACCTACTTTTAATTTGACCCTTCTCTTCAAATGTCGAGTTTACCAGTAATAAGCTATATCTATTGACAGATGTTGATTTTTGTTTCATTACTTTATTGTTATATATATTTGTTTTATTGCTTTAGGCATTAAGGGTCAACTTATTCTAGTTTAACTATACCTACACATATTATAAGAAACTAATGCTTTTCATTGACAGAGCTGGGCAGTTTACGATATTTCAAATAAGTACTTTTTAGTATTTAAATACTCGTTTTGAGAAAGCATTTGTGTTTGTTCTTATATATTTATAGTCCCGAAGTATTTGGCATTCAATATTTAGAAAAGTATTCAAATACCTCCAGAATATTTTAAATACTGTCCAGTATTGGCAGCCTTCTAAAGCAAATAAATTTCCTAAAATATATTAAATAATTTGCACAATAGATATTCAGTGCGATTCAAACGAAAATATCCATTTTCATCTTCATATTCAGCTTGTCTCCACCCATTTACAGTTGCAAAACTCGACTAACAGTTATTATAATACATAAGCTGACACAGTACAAGACAGATAGGAATTTGTGGTAGAAATAAGGATAAATATATGCGGGTAATTGCGTTTACATTGCATTAGGTACATACAAATGCCCCGCTTAAAGCTGGATGGACGCAGCAAGCAAATCCGTAAACTGGGGAGGGTTGAATTGTCGACTCCTTAGGCCGTTTCTCCACACACCGGCCAAACTGTCGCCGTCGACGGCACCGGTGCCGGATGCAATGTAATCAAATGGAGGTCGTTACACGTAAGCCGGCATCTAAAGTGTTGCCGGCGAAGCCCCCGACTGGCCGGCTGTCCGAGGGCAATGTTTCCTTATGTAGATTTTACGCACGCCGGTGCCGTCGTCGGCGAGAGGTATGTGGGACATATGTTTCTTTAGTCACTGAGAAAATCAAAGACATCGCCGGCAACGGCAATGCCGGTGTGTGTAAAGAACATTTCGCCGGCGACGGCGACGGCTTGAACCGGTGTGTGGAAAAACGGCCTTATTCATGTCCGTAAGGTAGCGAAGATGAAGGTGAGGATTAGGATTTTCGTTTGAATCGCACTGATTGTTCACCATGCGTCTATGTATAATCTGCAAGATTGTCAAAAATTTTTATATAATTGAAACTTTTTCTTTTTAAGTGTTTTTTTCCCGGAAACGGTCGTTATCATTGACGAGTACAAATTGAGAAACACTGTAGCGTAACGAAACTCCCTTTACAACCACTACACTCACTGAAAAATATTGGTTATTTTCATTAACAAAAAAAAGTTTTCCAGCTTATTCAATTTTTTTCAGTGGTTTTTCAAACAATCCTGTCTTTGAAATAATGCCAACAAAACTTTTTCATATTTAGAATGTAGAAAACTTTTTTGTCTAAGGACACGTGTCACGTTTTAGCCACGTTAAGCTTTTCAATTGTGTATACAATATCTATCTGTGTCTCCCACAACAATGTTCCAAATTCAATATCTTCCCTTTAATAAGTTTATTATTTTTAGAGATCAGTTAGCATGAATACGAAGTAGATAGAGGTAATACAATGGAATCCGCTTATTAGAGCTACCGGTTAATCTGGGCAATCGTTCATTTGGGATAAACTCCGAAATACAAATCCAATTCAAGAAATGGTAATTTGCCTCTTTTATATCCCTTAGGTATTTATATCAAGCTTCGCGTAGCTAGTGAGCCAAAACGTCCCTATGTGTCCCAATTAACCGGAATCCATTGCAATTGATGATTTTACTTTTGATGTGTCACACTCTAGTAGGTTAATTCTTTTCGCAATTTTTACAAGAAGTGACGCTCAAAATTGTATGTAAGAGTTTCATTACATTAGAAACATCTAAATACTAGAACAATAACTAGCAGGTCTATGATATAGTATCGCTATTGTTTATCTTAGCTGATTGAAGGTCCCTAAAGTTAATGTACCCGATAAGGCTCAGCTAGGTTGCACTAGGATACAAAATAAGAAAAGATGCAGATAATTTAAGTGTTAAAAAATACAGAATTCTTTATTAAAAAAACCTTTGATTTGCAACCCTGTATCAGGATGAGAATAAATAATATAATTTAGATCTTAAATATGACCAATCTTTCGTCTCGAGTTTCTTTGCATTCCATCCTGCTTAAGCTTTGAATAGCTGGAAAAACCGAACCGAATCAATATCTTTTCACAAATCTTTTGTTTTAGACTTATTCTTTTCAAACAATAATAAGAACACAAAGACTTGCCAATAATTATAAGTATATACATGTTTCTTGATTTGCTCTAATGTGAGTAAAAGCGCACAGCAAATACACAGTAATTTCTAGCAAGGATAACATGAAAACGCGTGCATTTGAAAGAATGGTCGATATAGTAATCAATCTGTAGCTCTATTATCCTATTAGAGGATACAAAAGTGAACCAATTTTGAGAAATTTCAGAAAATGTCAGTATTTTTGGGCACGGATTGTGGTCTTTGGGATGCACAGATTTGAAAAGCTGTTTGAAAATTGCATTATAGGCCCGACAGTCTTTGTTTGAAGGTGGTAGGCGATGATGTAGGTTCAGTAAAAGATGTGTTATCAAGTGATTGTAGATACCATAACAATCGAAACGTTGTGAACAAACAAAAGTAAAGACGATGGAAGTCCAACACACATCTTTTAGTGATAGGCCAAAAAATTGCATTCTAATGCAACACGTTTTACTTTCTCTATGCAAAGCTCCGCTCCAACAGACACTTTCGAGGCTGCACTAAAAAAAAATCAGGCGGTACGGCGAAAATTTGCTATCCGCTCGTACGGTGCTTTTATATGGTATTTGTTTTAAAATCCATAAATTAAGAGAAAAGCAATTTCTACAGAAGGTTTCCATTCGTTGGTTCAAGAATTCTTTGTTGCCATTGTTGCGGTTGCGGTTTCCATTATTGTCCATCGGGGACCATATATTGTTACTGTTCTGTCGGTTAGAGATAATTATAATCTCATGTTGACTTCTGTGCGATGCAGGTCAACAATATTCGATCAAGTAACATAATTTATTGATTTGTCAAATTGAATAACATTTCTTTTAAAATCTTGAAAGCCTACGTATATACATTTCATTTTTTATATCTACTGAAATGATATCAAACGAAATGGAATAATAAGAAAATTGACAATTAATAATTGCGTGTCAGCGATTTTAGATGAAAAGAAAGAAAATTCTGTTTCGATAACCGACACTTTCTTACAAACGATGTCGCCGTTAAATTCTCTTCCGTGTAATTTCGAAAGATCTGAAAATTCATTTCCTTGAATATTACTGTGCGCTGAGAGAAAGCAATGAAACTCACTTAATTTTATAAAGACTGTCAGAAGGAATATTGGCAAGAGGAACTGACTGTAGTATATACAATTTGGTAGTTGTCAAAGAAATCGACAATAAACCAACTTAACGAATCTAATAAATACAACGAAATTTTCTAATAAGTCCAGGATATCGCTGGTCTAATTCGATTTTCTATTATTTTTATGTTTCTTCTTTCATCACAATCCCCTGAGGGTTACTGATGAATATTATCTCTTTTTTTTTCGTTCTTTTTTAAGGGGTACTTTATACGTTTATTGAAGGGGTGTTTTATTGAATTTGCGATATAGATCAATTGCCAATAAAGCTCCAATCAATTGTTATCCGCTTGGATATTGACAGGAAAAGTGAAAATTTTACGTGTTACAATGTTATAAATAGATAATTTCAATTTCCACTTAATCTGAGAAAGATTACGAGAAAGAAGTAAAACGGAGGAAAAGAAAGAAACAATACTCACCTATAAAGAACCATGTATACGATTTCCCATACAATTTCTGTTTATATAATTCACATAATACCCTTCTAGCAGCCACTACATAGAATAGCCCAACAATAACACGAGCATCTTGTCGTCTTAAATTTCGTACAGCATCAGTTGGATCGCTTAGAAACGATTGTCTTGTAACAATTTCAATATTAGCTTCCATACAACGTGTTTCTAAATCTTCCACAGTTGAAATGAATACTTCTTCAGCTTGTTGTAATATTGCTACACGTGACCAGCCAAATTTTTTCATTAATTTTATTCTAGTTGGATTGTGAACAGTAGCTGATGGATGGGTACGGAATAAAGTCGGGAAACGATTGCGATCTGAAAGGGCTGGAGAACTCGCACCGTAACATAACTGAAACAAGAGACTACAGTTAGTAGCTGAATAAAAGGTCTAAACAGCATGTAACTATAATTATCAATAGAACAGATAATGAGTGTATATCTTGAGGGATTACTTTTTTATTTATAAAACAATGCAAAATATTTATAGCGAGGCTATATGTATTGTCAACGATTGCTTTCCCCATTTTCTCTTTGTTATACCATTATAAACAGTAATATTAGGTTCGTTCCAACTACCAGTACAACACTCTCAGAAAAGTCCGAATGTTAGACGCACGCATTGCAGCGTGACTGCCGCCCGAACCGATGGAAATCCGTCATTTGAACTGATTCAAACTGCTGGTTCCAAACGCTGGTTTCAATAATCACAAGCCAGTTACCCAGTTAATGATTCTCCTTGGGTCATCCGTGTTATTGACGGAACTCATATGGAAATATATAAGCCAGAAGAGGACTCGGATTACTATTTGAAGAAAAAAAAATAGATTTTCATTCAGAATTCACAGTTTTGTTATCAATGCGCGTTTCAACCCAAACAATTTGGGATTAGCAATTAGGCATGCGCAGTAAAAAAAAGCTTCAAACTACTGGTTGGAACAAAACTACTGGTAAGAATACACTATAATTATTATACATTATTGATTTACAACTACCTACATTTGTTGTTAAAAATTTAGTTCATTTGTTGTTTATATGTATAAAGCATATCCAAATTCTGAATTGCCTATCTAAAAGGAATTAATGTCGATAAAATAATTAATTGTAAGCATTTTTGAAGCTCAAATTTGGATTGAAAACGTGTGCCTACAATAATTTGCTTCATTAACGTTTTTAATCCTCATTAGAATGTTCATAACAGTATATTAAACAACAAGTTTCATAAGGCATGCGATTATGCGAAGAAGAGGACGAAACTGTGGTGTACGTGCTCTGTCACTGCCCCAGGCTCGTCCAACTCCGTAGATCCATGCTGGGGGAGAACTGGTCTAGTATGGCCGAGGCCGCCGGCGTCCCTCTAAGCACACTCCTGCAATACATGTAGAGTGTGGGCTGGTTTGGAGGAACTAGGCGCTGACGACCCCAGGAAGTTGCACAATGGGGCTGTTAAGGCCTGAGCGCGGAGAAGCATGTGACTTCACACTCCTTTCAAATCCAGAAGGCATGATTTTGACGTGTCCAAGATTAGAAAACGAACGGCGAAGCGGCGAGTTTTCTAAACAACAAGTACGACACGCATCTGATAACATCGTCTATTTGTGACCTTCAGTAAAATTAAAATGCAATAACTTTCTTATTATATTATAGTACCTATATTTATTAATACAGGTTCGCAATTACAATAAATTAAAAATTATTCCAACAAATCAGAATTTTATTAGATTAGTGCTCCCGTTTTCCTGTACGAACAGGTTGTGGAATAATAAAACGCAATTTTGTGAATCATGTTTTCAGTGTCACCAATATTAAAAAATACAGATTCTAACTTTCAACAGGAAGTTGTTCAAAAACGGAGGCTGTTTTTGAACAGTATGCTTAATAACGCAAAATAGAATAAATCCATTTCAGGTGATCGATGAAATAATAGCAAAATGTAGCAAATGATGGAACTATTTGGTTAATCATAATAAGACATAAATGGACTGGCATTTCAAATATTGACGCTTAGTTACATAAACATTATTGTAGCGTCGCTAATGTAATCTTGTTTTATGCTAACAGAACGCTAGTCCCAGGTTTTCATTAATTTGCTTATTAAACATAAACAACTGTTATCTTTCGTAATTAAATAAACCACATGGATATTAAAAAATTAACGACTGCTTAGCAGGATGTTAAATTCCAGAGTTAATAACTACTGGCTGATTTCAGATTATGACACGGCGTCATAGAATATAGGTACAATTTTTATCAGCTTGAAAATTAAATTTTCATGCGTATACATAGTTAGGATTATAATAGGATTTTGGTATACGCTCGTAAATGAGTTGATTATTTAAAATAGGTTGTTTGGTCCAAAAAATAATTGAACTAATTTCAAAAAACTGGTCCATAGATTTTCCTATCTAAATATCGTCTTTCAGGTCTAGAATCTGAAAAGTTTTAAATTGGGTTCGTTCGGTCCATTTTAATAAGATCAAATCCATTGATAAAAGGAGGTTTTTTTTCCTTTATTTATCCTTTCAATTGCCTGAAAAGTTATAATCCACACAATTGATTCAGTTAAATTTAATCTGTCACACTCTTGTGTGTAATAGTTCGAACTGGATCAATGGATTGTACACACCTATATTATTCAATCGGCAAATGTTGTTCCTATCAATTTTTAATAAACCAAACTACCAGTTCCACAACAATATTAATAATTATCAATAATAATCACATTTCGTATTACTGTCAATTTTAAAATGAAATTGTACAACCTAGTATTCCCGTCAGTTCATGTCTGTCATGCCTATTATACCAATAACGATTAATAACGTAATAACTATACAACCTTTGGAGCTTTCAGTCTGATAAATTATTGAAACATTTGAATAATTGGTGCATGATATATTATTCGTTAATTCCTGAAAGCCTTTACCAGTCCTGCCAACACTGAAATAGATGATACAAAATAGCTTTGCATTTGGCAAATAGAAAGGCAGTAACAATCAAGGTTTCTTTCATTAAGATATGACCAGTGTCGGAATAGGCCGCTGAGCAACTGGGGAAATGTCCGGTGGGCCAATAGGAACCAACAGAATTCTTCTCATGAACCGTTTTTCTTTTGTTGTCTAAGTAACAATAATAAATTTTTATATGCAATGCGGATAAGTTAAACAAGCTGTAACTTAAAGCCCCGCATGACAGTGTGTTTCCATTACACACCACTTACTGACCAATCGAGATAATTTGTCTGAGGCAAATTGTCTCAGAACAATTGTTCGATGCAGTGGCATACCGTCATCAGACAAAACAAGAAATCAATAGAACAAAAAAAAAATCTATAATGTTTTGTATGACTTTGGTTTTGTCTCGCACTGTCAGGAAGAGGCGTAATGCTAAACCTGGAAATTACTGATTTTCAGTAAAGAAGCTTTATGGAGAGTCTAGATTAGGAGGACCCTTAAATGTGGTCCTTAGCGTAAGCGCACAGTGGGCTAAGAGTTCTCCAATCCGACACTGAATATGGAATTTAAACAGTAAAAACTCAAACATAATAGAAACCTGTAGTAGTTTTAATGGCTAAACATAGTTTTAAGTCATGTTATAAATCAATATTTTGAAATATAGACAGATGATTCGTAGTATGTAGACTTAGGAGGACACTGACAGGGTTCGCAAAACCTACGCGTTTTTTCTATTATGTGGACAGAAATAAATAAGACAAAAAGCTGAACTATTTCAAGAACAAACACGAAATCTCCGTCATATCTTTTTTACTTCGTTTGTATCGTCTTCAAATAAATGGACGATCATTTCTGTCTCGTCTGTGTGATTGTTCGGGTAATTTCAATGAATTACGACAAATTGTTTTCTAGAGTCGTTTCACAGAAAGTCTTTCAGTCTTAATGTGTTCTTTTCACGTTTTATAAGGTCAGAATTTAATGCGATTTATAAAGCTTTCAAGAGAATCAATGATAAGGATAGGAAGTGACTTAAAATTTTGTTGAGATTGTTGGGGCGGAGATAAGTAGTAGCGATTGAATTTTATATTGTGAATGAAATAATACCAAGAATAAAATAGGGGAATAAGCAGTAACTGTAACTGTGTTTACGACACTCCCCGATTATTGTTGATGTTCTTGGAAGTGTAAGGGTGAATATACACTAATAATTTTTTGATTATATTTCATTTAAATTTACCTATTAGTAGTATAAATAGAAATAATGCACCTTTAGTTTGTAACCGTTCTGTCGACTTAATCTTAACATTAAAACTAGTTATTCAAATCTTTATAATTGAAAAGTTAACAGATTTATGCAATAATAAAGTAACAGTGACTAAAATATTGAAGAGCTTGAATATATGTAAATCCACAGTTTGTTTAAAAAGCGTTAAAAATGAGTGAATACGACCTGCCTGAAAGCTTCTACTCTTAAATAAACAGTAGTTTTTAATCTTGCTCGGAAAAGCATTCACCTATTGAGAAATAATTTTAATGAAATTTAAAAGTGAGATAGGGTAGACTGGGACTATTGCACACACTTTCGATTTGAAGTTGGAAGTGTCTTATCAAACGACATTTATATTTACTTATGTTTTCCATAAGATAGCCATACTTTTCCATTATTTCCTCATGTAAGTACAAATCAAATCTGAATAGCCTTTGAAGGTAATTTTTGACGTTTGAAAAAAGTATAAAAAATGCAACAAATGTAAAACTTGCTGTGATATTCCATCCACCACCCACTGATAAGATGAACTGCAGAGAAGAAATATATATCTA
>JAZBHA010001128.1:0-24007 GCA_037464855.1 Iselma pallidipennis | reverse complement strand
TATTTTGAATCATTTTTTCCATATCCTTGAAATAAAAATTCTTCCTAGACTGTACAGTATAATTATACGGCAAATGGTTAAATGAATTTTTGATTTATCCTTTTCATTTTAGACAGTTTTGTTTTCATATCGAACTTGAATTTATACAAAAATTTATTTATATCCGAGACTGATCGAGATGGATTTTTGTTATATAAATATAGGTAGGTATATTATTATATACCTACATAATATACAAACATACTTCTAGGGGAATTCCGTTCACAGTTATTTTAAAATTTTCAATCAAAATATCAAATATTTTCGTGTTTAATACTAAAAAAGTTTCGTATTATTGTTTCTAATTTGAATATCAAAAGGTCAATAGGTGACCGTTGATGCTGAATAAATCTTATGAAAATGTTCATTGTTTGTAATCTTTAAAAAATTCCCGGTACTAAAATCGTTCTAAGCATACAGATAGCTCATTAATTAGTAAGATAATGATGTAATGCAGCTTTTCTTAATTAAACTTACAAATTTAATCTTTAGAGAATAAAGAAAAATTCGAAACTGAAATACAGCCCCATTTCAAAATAATTAGAGGTGCTAAAAATGCTTATTGTTTCATTTTAGGTAAATCTAAACCGACAAAATTAATAAATGGATATTGCAAATTATCTAGAAAATCAATTTAATAATTAATTACTTCGGTTTCCATGTAAAATTTCAAGATTAATCGTTGAACATTCTATGAAACTATTTATCAATTCACAGGAAAAAAGTCTCCTTATTATATGTTCCTTATTTACCTATTCCTAATTTTTATTGTATGAAACAAAAATAAATGAAGGTATATTTAAATTACATCTGCAAACATGCATATACATTTTAATCTAAGCCTGTCTAAATATTTCACAAGGCCTAATCCCCGGTCTGCCAAGTATTGTTGCTTAAAAGCAGAAAATTCTGTTCACATGTCTTTTTTCCGGGTTGTGCTTTTTTGGTGGTTCAGGTCCTGAAAATTTGTCAATTAAAAGTCACTAAATAGAGTTATTTGAATATTTTATTCATTTTATGGCAATTAAGTCCTTTTTTTGTTATCGTTTCTTCAACATCCTTAATCAGTACTACTGGATTAAGGCACGAGCTAGGGGGGAGACCTCCTTGCCTGTGGCCCGCAAACTCTTTAAAATCGTTCTTGGTGGCCCGTGTTCATATATGAGTTTGACACCACTGGTTCGAGTAATTATACCACTGTCCTATTTTAAAGTTTCATTGTTGTAAGTAGGCTGTTATTTAAATTTTACCACAGAAAAAATACATCATATATATCTTTGTAAAGGAGTGTCAGAAAGCCTTTTTGCCCGGGGCGCAGGAAATATCCCGGTCCGGTCCTACCCTTAAATCCAAACACTACCTACATGTCATGAATTTTTTTCCAACTTTATTTCGTCCAGCTGGGATTCTTTATCAGTGGCTTCCTCTTTTATTAGGATGTTATATTGTATTTTGGATCAGTTATCCGAGACTATTAAATTCTCGCCTTGACAACACTGAATTAACTCATCTCTCTTAACATTCTCATTTCCAAATCTTATTATACTTGTTTGTTTGTGTCTTTAAAAAAATTTATAAGAGGTTTTTCAATAATTTAAGAATAATTATGAAGATTTAATTTATTTTACTGAAAAATATGAATTACTGCAACATAATTAATCTGTAATTGTCATTAACGTGTTTTGCTTTCACTTTGTGCAGAAGCTTCAGCATTTGAACCACCATGGCTACCATGACCGCCATGACCTCCCCATCCACCACCACCTGAACTATGACTAGAAGCACTAGCTGACGATGCTGAACCGGTAAAACCATTTCCAGTAAACGTCTGTGTTTGTGCATTGGCTGTAGCATCAGCATCACCCCATCCACCGCCAGATGCACCAGCTTTAGCACCAGCAGTCGATGAACCTCCACCGAAACCGCCAGGACTACCAGGAAATCCTGGGAAGCCACCTAGATTATTCTTGCCACCAAATGGTCCGCCGCCAAAACCAGGACCAAACTGTCCACCGTTTTGTGTAGCTGCATTTGCGTTAGCATCAGCGTGACTGGCGGTATCGCCGCCACTACCACGCCAACCGCCATGATGACGGCGAGGATCAGCCGCTCTTACTACACGTAGGGGAGCCAATGATAAAGGGACATATATATCGCCTTCATAATCCGAGACTGGTATCACTGAAAATTTGAAACAACCAAATTTAATGATATAAAATATGGTTGATATAACAATGGAAGATTTCTTTTGTGACGAATTCGAAAAACCCACAAGGTTGATGGGATGACACTGGTTTAAAAAACAAAACTGCTAGTCTTCCCATTATTTAACCTTGTGATGTCTTAACATTTACCTCAAAGTTAAAAATTATTTACTATCTTCAATATTTCAAGACCTTGAAAATAAAATTTGTCTTACTATTACTAAATATTGGAAATATCATTGACAAAAAAATCATGATGTAATTTATTTTTAAATCATTTAACTAGATTTACCTAATTAACCAAGTCAATTGCAATTAGGACCATTTCTGTTGATAACAACATCAATATAGTAGTGGCGTTTGTTTCAAATTTTAGAACTATTGATAATTTATTAAAATTTGCACTACATCCAATCTATAATAATAACTCAAAATTTAACTTAATAGACACTTACCCTGATAACTAGCTGCATTTATAGCAACAATCAACATTAATAACACCACGAAATATTTCATCTTTTTTTTTAGGAACTGTTAAAAACCATAAAATTAATGATGATATTTATATATGAATATGTCTAATATATAATAGATATTCTCCCCTCTCTTGTATAATTATTTAATAATAAAATAATAGTAATAATAATAATGATGATAATAATAATAATAATAATAGCAATGTTTTTCTATCGATTTTTGAGACAGAACACCGGGAACTACCTCTTATAAATTTCGTTAGAAACAATCTATAGATGAGAAACTTGTTTGACAATGTTTATGCAAACATTTTATTGTTAAAATATAAACGTCGAAAGATTATAATATAAAGATGATGTTATTTGTCCATGTGGGGAATCCAATTAAGATTTTTATATGAATTTGTTGATTTAACGTATCCACACTTACGTCAGTATTTCTAAATAGCGTCAATACCATCGAAAATTACAACAAAAAAAAATAATTACCACTTCTGGTGTTTTCCCCTCTCTTATTATCTTCTAATCTGTTAAAATTACATTAATAACGTTTCAAATTGAGCTAGAAATATTTTCAAGCATCGTAAAATGGGGCCACAACAATAGATACCAGAAAAAGTTTACATACAATACAATGATTTTTTCGTTTAAATAATAGGTATTTCGTAGTTATAAACCTTGTTATTTAGAAGGTAGATCTATGTAGTATACCTACAGGACTATCAGTCGTTAAATATTGGGACTTATGGGAAAAATATCTATGAAAAAAATCAATTATTAGATTTAATAATGCATACGTTGGCCATCAATATTCAACCACGAATGATTTGTATGAACAGAATCGGCAAACAGTGATAACTCCATATTGCAATCAATATCACAAAATCATATTCAAATTTCTATCAGATATTTGTTAAAAAAGAGGTTTTTTTTGTTTAAGAAAAAACCCATTAAAAAATCCAATATTATGAAAAAGCAGTAGACAACCGGTAATAGATTAGCTTGAAAAATTAAAAATTTACGTAACGTGATGCTCTATCAGATTGTCCATAGTAGATAAATAAAATAAAAATACATACTGTTGTTAGCTATGAACAGAATTATGAAATAATAAAATGAATGAAAATATACGGAAATAATCCAGAAAATTTGCACAATGCCAGCAAACAAAATAACAAAATACAATTTCTCAAACTAGTTTTTCGTATTTAAATTAAAATATAACTTTGTGTCATTTTGTTTCATATTTACTATTATTGTTATTTTGTTGTTGCAATGAAATATTTTATTATACACAAAATTATGTACAACGTGTCCCAGTGAGAGCATTAAGCTGACATATGTGTTTTCAGTTGCTATTTCTATTTATTTTTCCATCTCCAAGCCAGTAAAAATGTATGTACATAGTCTACATGCCAGTGAAGAAAATTTCCTTCTGGCTAATTCTGTTTTGTATCGTCGAGCTTTTCAATGCATGTCCTATATACAATTGATTTCATTCTAGTAGGTACATAAGCCCAGAAAGGAGTGAGAACACTAATGCGGATTTTGTATAAGTGTAACACAGACATAAAGTTACAGGTGTGTCTGGGTAAGATTGCCTACCCTAGACAATGAACAAGCCTCTACTATACTATTGTACTTACTAGCGCTTTTCTTAAAATAAGTCTGCCTACTATGGAAAGGAGGGGTAGATTTCCCATATTGCTGGATACTCTTGTAGGGTATCTTTGTCTATTCGTACTGATTTTACCTAAGATAGACAAAATAGGGACTATTCTCAATAGAAGAAACTAGGCGACAAGATTTTGGCTTTGTAATATTTGTTATCTAGTATGCTTTTCACTGTATTGTAGAACTTCAACAAACATGTTTTAAACACATTTACAAATGGGTTTCCTTAAATCAGCGTTCCCTGTGGATTTACTTCTCCTTTAGGTAGTGGACAGACTAGTTTAAGAAGAATACTACCACTATACCCAGGATACTATGTGGAAAAGGGGCTGGCTCACACCCTTATTTCATCTCTCTATTGAACTTATAGAAAATTCGCATAAGGTGTTCTTACTCCCACCTGGGCCTAATTTCGCCTATGTTCCTGGACAATTGAAAAGACCACTATACAGATTGTGTCTCAGTGAAGACCACCTGTGTAATTTAGCTTGTCCATTTATTGTATATAATGTTAATGTTAAAATACAATCTTAATAATTTAATAAACTAGTTTTATATCTGTTTGATTTAAGTAATTGTTTGAGACTCTCGTAGTTCTATATCTAGAATTCCACGTATGTAGCAAATTTATAACTAACTACGGAAATTTTAAGCGAATTTCAATAAAATTAACGCACAGACAACGGCACAATTTAATTAATTTCGAGGAACGAGAATACCATTCTCTAAATGAATCTTAATTTGTTATTATGTAACACAGTTTTATAGGTAGAGTAGATAATACATATGTATGTATACTATAAACGTTTGTAACTATCATAACGATTTAGACGAAGTTTTTCATATTTTAAATTGTCATTTATAAAATATTATCACTTATCACAATTGTATATGGTGTTTTGTTATTCCTACCATTTAAAGCACTTCATATTTGATTTTATTGTTCATTTAAATTTTCTATCAAAATTATATGTAGGTAATCAGAGTAAAATAGCTAACCGTATTTCTATCGTACGAATATTCAACATGAGATATTTATCACTCCTGTCAGTGAGATACCATTAAAATGCTTTTCTTCTTCTATGCAGTTGAAAAATACAGGAGGCACTTGAGATAATTCTCATCATTTATCATTTACTTTTAGAAAATCTATTTTTAAAGTTTCATTCCAATTTTTTAACTTAATACAGAAGTAATATGATAATTGACAACTTTACTGGAGTAAGTATCAAAGATTTATGAAAAATCCAAGTACACATTAATAACTCTACAAGTTTTTTTTTTCTACTCTCCTTAGATAATACTTTAAAATGTCTAAGAATAGCAAAACATTTTCCATTATTGGGATACAAACTGAAAAAGTACCACTCTAAATATCAGTTTAGAGGTAAAATTCTAGAAATTTTCGATCGATTGAATGTACACGTATGTATGTACCTATGTAGATGTAGGTATTAAATTCAAGGCGAGGCAAGATAAATGACGTAATATTTCTCCTAATATTTATACATAATAAAAATGTTTTGACATTTCCTAAAATACAATATTTGAACTACAATTTTAGGTGTATTTATTTTAAATTACTGAAAAATGTTCATGATTTCAAACGTTATTTGTTTCAGATTTATAAAAATGATCTCATTAAAAATGGAATTTCCTTCTTTTTTTATAATATTTCAAAACATGTTAAGGTGTGTTTTCGATTATGCGATATTCAGCTGCCGTTGCCGTACGCACAACTGCCAACCCCTTTACAATTCAAAAGCTAAGCCAATAGTAGACAGAGCTTAGAGCTTACTTGTTTTTTGATCCCTTCGCGGACGGAGCAAAACAAATCGACGAGGACCACGTAGAGGATATGGTCAACATCGATAGTTATGACGATAACAATAACTTTGTTACAGAATTTCGTCATATATTGATCTTATCTATGTTGGCGTTACATGCAAACATTTATTCGGGTAATCAAGAATACACCATACATGAGACCATTCGCGTTTTTGTTGAAATCAATTCAATTCGTTGACCTTATAAAGACAGAAATTTGCTCTTGGTACGCGTACTACGATATTTCATTCAAAATTTTATGCACTCATTGCCTGCATGTACGGACAGTCGAGCGGTGTTGCGGGCTGTATCCTTCCAGGTCTGCAAATCCCAACTGGTTCAAAACTGTTATGAAACGCTGCAGGAACTCGTGGTTCACAACAGAATTACCCTGATGTGGGTACAGGGACTTTGTGGAGAAAATGGGAACGAGATCGCCGATGAGCTGGCAAGAGCTTCTTCGGGCCAGAACTGGCACTCGGTGTGGCCACTACCACAATAAGATCCCTAACCAGTATGAGGACAAACGAAGCTCACAAAAATTACTTTATAGGAGGTCCTTCCAGGGGGGCTTTCAAAACAGGCTCTTTCATTGAACATAGTCGACCCAAGAAGAGTGATAGGAATCCTAACGGGGCATTGCAACTTGAACAAGCACATCAGCAATGAGTCCACATGTAGAAAGACGAGACGGCGGCTCACATACTCTGTGAGTGTCGTGCCCTTTCTTAGCTGAAACGCCGCTGGTTTGGGTTGCCGTTCATCGAACCTAAGGACGTACGTATATATAATTATTACGTACGTATATATAATTATTATTATATATATTAATATACAATTCAAATTCTAATATATGATCAGTACTATTTTATTACTTCGTACAACCAAAGCACTTCTTGTTTAATTGAAATGATGAAGATCGTATCTTAACTAATTTCACACATTAATCACTTATCGTTATACATTTATATTACGCTATATGGGCTTCATAGTAATCTATCTTAGGAATATGGCTTCCAAATAAAACAGGTTAGAGATTGAACTTATTGTATTGTACCTACTCTACCAAACATGATTATAGCAGCTTATATTAGGTACGTATACAGCTTGGTTCATTGAAACTTCACGTAATTATTGTATTATGAAACGTATTGTTTGAATAATCAATAATTTGCTGTTTGTAGAGTTTTCGTGCAATAATAGACCAATAATACATCCTCCTAATTACATTTGCTAGTGATTTAACATAAATATACCGCAATATTCGTTATATAGTAATAACAATTAGGTACGATACTATTGTATAATAAAGTTGTATGTTCTTCAATTATTTAAAACCAGTATAAAGCAACTTCGATGTACAACTACGCTGTGATTTTTAATAAATATATTCCTTTATTAGATATTAATAACTGAAAGTGGGGCACTATACCTATACATACGTAGACTAAACAAGAGATTTTTTGTTGTACATATAAATATCCTTTTCTTATATTTTCTTTGCAAAAAGGGACATTTTTTTACAAATTGCTTTGATTTTCCATCGTTGAAAATTCAATGATGTTGGCCTTCTGTGGATTGAAACTCGCTCTTATGAACCTTATTACAAACTTATTTCAAAGATCCTTTTATATTTAAAATCCTTTTATTATTAAAATCCGATCAAGACGTACCAATTCGCATCAATAATACAAATCAATTAGGTATGTGAATTTTTATTTTTGTTATCACAAAATCAATAAATTTATTTAGATATAACTTTGATGAATTTTGAAATTCTTTAAGTTGCAGCATTCATTACATACTTCATCGAATAAGGGCTTTTATGTTTTTCATTTAATGTATTTTCGCTTTACACGTATATTGGCTAAGAAAGATCAAAATTGATGATGTTTCGAGTATAATACTTAATTATCTCTTAAAGACTTATTGATTTATTTCCTTTAATAGCCAATATTATGGGGAAAATTTCATCAGGAATATTATTAGAAAAAGATTCTCATTTCGAATTGGAAATGAATATTTCAGATCTTTTCCAATTTACCGATCAATTTATCAATTCAATTCGTTTGGTAGTTTAATACAATTCGAGCAAAAACGATTGCCTTTTTTCAATAAAGTTGGTGGTACTGTTTGTTAATATTTATAATCAAAACTGTCCGACGCAAGAATTTTAATTTGAAAAGACCTTGTGGCTTTTTATATATTTACTTTACTTGCTCGATTTGTTCTTTTTTCTCTTTGCTAGAACAATATTAACAATAAAACAGTGTTACTTGCGTGTTTTATAAAAACTAACATACATTTCAACCAGCTGCTGCCCGAACTTTTATAAGCTTTACTTACCTCCGTCAACTAATTGTTTTCTTTTTAATCATCATGTTGATATTTTTTACCGTCGTGTTTGCCACACAGAATGTTGCTATTGACTTTTATTTTGTTTTATTCTTTTTGAACAATTTTATTGACTTTCCGAAAATTTCGTGAAAACTAAAATGTTCAGTACATACAAGGGTAGGTAAATAACACAAAGATAATTGTCGGCTCTCAAAGTTTTATTTTCGACTTGTTTTCACTAGTTTTTAACACATATCAACATGGAATGTTATATATTGTGAATCTGTATACTAAAACGGTGGATTTTTTCTTCACTTTTATTAATATATTTTAATGTACGCATTATTGCTTAAGTAGCGAGATTTAGAATTGCTTTATAATAAATTTACTAACATTGAAACAAGTGCTACTCAATAAACAGAATATTTTCTTTAAATACGAAATTTTTGGTCAATTTAATAACTAACAGCAATAGAGGAAATTATTTTATAGCTAATTACAACAACTTACTTGTGATCGTTTATATTAAAGGATATTTTTCAAATAATATTGCACTAATACCGGACAAAAGAGAGTACAACCTCAAATGGTCGGTTTATTTGATGAAATTAATCAAAATAATATTAGAACATTTCGAAATCATATAAACTAGAAATATGTAGACCATTGAGGTGAAATTTTTAGTAACTGTGTTTAATGAAATTTCGTTTTTAATATATGAAACATTGTTTTGCTTCTCCTATGTAATGAGCAAAAATATAATATTTTTCAGAACTTATCTATAACTGTTATAAAAATACAAATACAATCATAATTAAAAATGTATATAAATTGTTTTTATGCTAATTAAATAAAATTTTTGGTCCTGAGAATTAGATTACTTTTTTATTCATTACCAAGAGTATATTAAATTAAATTTTACGGAGTACAACTAAATAAAAATGATAAATAAGTGTCGCGTGTGTTTAATGAAAATTTTAAGAACTTCAATATTGAGTTATATGTATAGACAAAATATTATGACTGTCGATATAAAAATTCCTCTTTTTTTTACAAAATCTCAATTCGCCCAATTATTATTCCGTATATTAATTAATATTTGAATTATTCATTTATAAATTGTTGAAATAATTTATAGTTTAAACGATCGACCAATTGTCACCGATTGTTTCGTACACTTCGTTGTTCAATTTAACATGAAAATTTATATTGAAATTCTCAAAAATTTCCACTCATATAACAAATATTATTCGTTAAAATCGTTATTTATATTAATATCTATGTAGATAGTTTTAACAAACTTTTAATTGCAAATACGTATAACATGGAATGATTGCTTTTTCGAATGTTTTTTTTCCAATAAAAATCGAAAGTTTTAAGGTACAATGCTTAATATTATAAGTGGATTTTTATTCTTAATTCTAAAGATAGAGTAAATAGTAATTATATAAAATAATATTTTAGAAATTCTAAAAATTTGAAACAGTCATAAGGAAAGCACTTATGTCGAATAAGATTATCATTTGCATTTTTTTTTTATTTTAATTCAGTTTAAATATAGATAACACCTTTTGGAAGTACTACTTTTACAACATCCATTTCAGGAAGGTTTTATTTAAAAGAACATTTATTACTATTATTATTATTATTATTATTTGTTTTTTGCAATGCTTTCTAAAGCATTTTTATTTTGATGCTAAGGGACTGTTTTAGGATTTTTCTAGTTATGTTGCTTCTAAACGGCCTTCATCGTCTGAAGAATCTAAATGTGACTCGGCCAAGGACGACTGTTTAGATAAGGACTGCCAAATATTCTGTAAGGTTTGTTATCTTTATCATTATTATTATTATTGTTCTTACCTGGTGAAGTCTGCGTCGTGGCGGTGACCGTTTGTTCCACAAAGCTTCCAATTGATCAAAATGTTGTGATTGTGCTAGAGATGCCTGTTTTTGTCCCAATCCACCCTGAATTAATTGATTATATTAAATTAATTTATTAATTCAATTATAAAAGAACAAAATAAATTAAATAAACCTGAGAATCTTTCATTTGTGGTATTTTTGAGATTTCTTCCATACTAGCAGATACAGAAAATCGTCGCTTAAAACGTTCATCAACGGCTGGAATGACTAGATTCGATGTCAGATGAGCATATTTCTTCTGCCATGTATACGTATCTAATGATACTTCTTTTTTTAATAGACGCTTCATCTGTCGTTTTGGTGCTGGTTTTGGATCTAACATAATTCTTTAGGTGTTATTACTTTCTTAATTTTGAAATTAATTAAAACTTACTCTCAATTATATCTTTATCTGGTGCGCAATATGTTGGCAGTTTAACATATTTAGCTGGAGTATTATGTAAGCATATAATCGGCATAAAATGTGTATCTTTAAGTAGAACAGCAATACGTGAAAAATCCGATACTGGTTCAATAGCTATAATCGGATAATGTAGTTGCAGTGAAGTTAATTGCAACCCACGTTTTGTATCCCAAATAATAATACTCTTATCATCCGATCCTAATATTAATATAAACAAATACTGATATTAGGTATACAAGATACAAGACAATATTAGTTTTGTTTATATTAAATATACAAACCTGATATAGCGATTGTTCCATCACCTGATAATTTAACACAAGTAACATAACTAAGATGTGCTGATAATGTAAATAAATCAGCGCCTGTATTTATATCCCATACTATAAGGTTATTATCACATGATCCTGATATAACTTGACTTTTATCTGATACAGAAACGGCAACACAAGTAACAGCATCTGTATGACCTATCAATACCTGTAAAATCGATAGGTCCAAATTTTTTACACACTCCCTATACACAGACTATCAGCTAGAATACCTGAGATAATTTCCCACCAATAACTTGCCAAACTTTCAAAGACATATCTCTTGATCCTGTTATTATCTGTTGTGAATCAATTGTTAAAACAAAACACGTTATCTCTTCAGAATGATTAACCGTATATTTTTCATCATCTTTATTTAATGACCAAATTTTTAATGAAGTATCTCCATTTGTTGCTATCTAGAAATAATAAAAAATCTATTTCTATTTCTCTTCGGTATAGACGCGTATATATTATATATATTTTTTGTTTAAAAGAAAAAAGGAATATTACCGCGTATTTCATATTATTCGTGACCCTAACACATTTACTAGGTCCCGGATATGTTTGTAATAAATTCCCATTATCAGCGAGCCAAATACATAAAGTGTCATTTCTGTCGCTAGAAATTATTCTTGTTGAGTCCATCATAACGAATACAGCCGAGACAGCAGACTGATGTCCCTTTTTTTATTAATGTTATTTAGATTTGAGAAAAATTAATTTTTGACATTTTAAAAAAAATCAACTTACTGTAAATGTTGAAACTAATGTACCTAATGTTAGACCCCAAACTTTAACCGTTTTATCTTCAGAACCAGAGGAAACAAATAATCCATTCGCAGCAAAACTAACTGATGTTATAGCTCCTGTGTGCCCTTTTAATGTCAATACTAATTCCTGGCTATTTAGTTGCCAAACATTTACAATATGGTCTAAACTACCAGTAACTGCTAATTGGCCATCTCTTGATATATCTACGCATGTTAAAAATCCTGTATGTAATACTAAATGATGTTGAGTTTTTTTCTTAACTTTTAATCTATTTTTGATTGTATCATCACTACGGAATGGATAAAAAATCACCTTATTACCACCTAAAATTATCATATTTTGTTTTATGAAAAGAAAACCATTTAATCAGTATTTTCTAACCTGCTGTTAACAGGAAGTCATCTTTATCAGTCACCCGAACGGCAGTAATTTCACCATTTTGTCCGGATAAGCATTTGATTAATTTGGCACTATGTATATCGTAAATGTAGACTTTACCATCACTACCACCAATAACAGCCCGACAACTGTCTTGGGTTAAACAAATTGATCTGACCTAAAATGGTTTTATTTGAAAAACAACAAAAAAGATTGTATCCAATTACAATGTTATTTAATTTGTATGTTATATTATAATGTAGGACAGTGTTTCCCAACCAGTTTGTCGCGAAATTCCATTAAAATTACACTAAACACAACAATAACAATAAGAAAATATTACATCACATTTATTTAGTATAATGTATCGCGAAAACTATTGGCCGAAAATTAAAAAAAAAACGGTTGAGAAACATTGGCTAAGGGGATGTGTGGGATTCAGACCTTTGTTTTGTGATCGAGATTGTGTAGTTCAGTACCGGTAGCTAATGTACGTAAATATAAATTGTTGTCTTTGCAGCAGGCTAATAGAAATACAGAATCAGCTGACACTTCGATCATTTGTATCGGTGATTGTAATGTTATTGTATTTAATAATGTGAAATTTTCTAATGACCATAAACAAACACGCCCATCTTGACTACCAGATACTAAAATATCACCAGATGCTGTTACTTTAACTGATGTTATAGGCCCACGATGATGATCAATTTTGATAACAACATGACCATCTGCTAGTGATGTTATAATAATGCTGCTGTCTTCACCGCCACTTATTATCACTGAATTATTAAGTGCCCCTGTTATACATAATACTGGAGCAATATGTTCGTGAATTCTAAGTTTAATTTTAAATGATTTCAAATCCCAAACTATTATACTCAAGTCCTCTGATCCTGTGAAGAGATATTGTGAATATTTCGTTACAGCCATACAAATAATACGTCCCGTATGACCTATAAAGTTATCAAACATTGATTCATTTTCTTTCATATTAATTATTATATTAAACATATCAAAAAATTCTAGGCGACAGAAAACTGGATTAATTTCTACCATGAATATTCAGGTTTCATAAATGTATATTAAAATTTCGTAATAAAAAGGAGGCTTTATTTGCCTCCAATAAAACAAAAACAGTCAACATTCATCAATAGAACTTATGAAATTTAAAAAAAGGGCTTTACCTAAAGCAGATGTAATAAGGTTTCTAAAAAAAGTGGCATCTCTACTAATATTGATGACTGTTCGATGGCTCTACACCTGGTTTGCATATTAAAATTTTGAATATTAGGTAACAGCGCTCTATTTACTAACCTGCTACTGTCCTGTAAGACGCTGAAAGGGTTACTATTATATGCTAACAGATTCTATACATGTTTGATATGATTTAAGTCATCGGATTACGTTGACGCTGTTCTCATAATCAGATTCTTAATGATTTTCATAATGTAAATTGTTGCAATTAAACTGTTCGTCTATTAGAACTAATTAGGCACATTTGGAACTAGGTATTGTAGTTTAATTTGTTTTCTGATTATCATTTCATATACCTACTAACTATTCCGAAATTCCATTTTAAATCAAACTTTAACTTACCAGTAAATAATATTGAGTTCTATTGTTCCCTGGTGAATATACTTGTTCTAGATTGTCTATGGCCACTTTAAAGGCTCTAAGAGGAAGTTGAACATGTAAATCTGTCTCACATAGTCTGCTTTTCGTAGTCTCGCCTTTAATTAAGCACATTATGTACATTTGAAATGACGCTACTAATTAAAACGACTTTTAGTAACGTAAAAGTTTGTCACGAACTAGTTGAGAAATTCTTAAAGTAAACGCACATCTATTTCCATCGTTCGCATCGTATCGTTTTTGATTGTTTTATTTAAGCCATTGAAAAAGCGTCCTATATATACAAATATACAAAGGTGTGCGCTATCCCAGATAAAATAAAACTCCGATCAAATGTGGAGCGATGCGAAGAGATGTGCACTTTCCCTAATACGACTTGTATATTTCATTCCTTTACATCAATAATATATTATGGGATCTTTCCCCAAAACTGGCCTATATATGTATTTGTGGAAGTATAGGACACATCAACAAGAACTTGTTGTAATTGTTTTACTACACAATCTAAAAAGAAATTTGCAGAGATTTTTAAAAAGAGCCAATTTTGTCGACTAATCAATATTGTCATATTTAACAAGAAATGCGATATTAATGTATAGTTTCTATCCGCCCTCTAGTTTTTTTTTGATATGTGTATATAAATAGGGATCTAATTAAATTATACCTTTGAAGGTATGCACTAATTGATTGCTCATTATGTGCCATAGTTGGGGTTCACAATCAACTACACAAACAACATGTTGTCCATTAGGTGTTGATTCAATGAGTCTTACATTTGGCGTATTCATTAGTCTAGATTGTTGTGGAAGCGGTGGTTGTAGCCAGTCTGTTAATGGAACAACTAATGGTAAAGTAAAACCATCACACCATGCCATTGCAGATGTTACTAATGTACTCATAACGCCGCCACTGCGTTCTATAACTGGCCTCAACCAAGAAATCAACTAATAATTAAAAAGAAAAAATAGCTTGTCTATGATTTTATCAATTGACATTAATTCTAATACCTGTGTTCCTAACTGATAGGTATCTCTAGTTAAAACATCTGTTGATTTCCTTATTGAATAATAAACTAACTCGATTTCACGGTCTAAAAGATAACATCGAACATGTTCGAGTAAACATCGCACGTAGCTCACGGAAAAAGTTTGTAACTAAAAAGAATGTAATCGTTTTCTTTAAATCGAGAATCAATCTTCTAAACTTACAGCAGCTAATAGAAAATCGTAATTACACATACACAAATTTTTCAATTTAACTGAATCACCAGCTAATAATAAATGTATCCATGCTTCTTCAATATGCCGTTGACTGTATGTGACATCTTTATAAACAGTTGATTGAAATGGAGTTTCTTTAATATCGGACAATAGAGGTGCTAAAAATATTTTCTTTAATTAATAAAAATATAACCATTATTATTATCTTTTATTTATCCTTCAACCTGGTTCACCTTCTTCATCTTCATCATCATAACTTTCATCACGACAAAATTCATTAAAAAATAAATTCCCTATATCTAAATGTGTATTACGAATAATCTCTTGATTAGTTAAATAACGTTTTTTTATAATATCATTAACAACTGTATGATTCCATTCAATTAAAACTTTATCACTCATCAATTTTTCTCGAATTAAATCACCTAGAATTTGCCGTTCGTTAATAATAATCGATTGATTTAATCAATATTATCGTAATCAATTTGTTATTCGGCCAACATTGAATGATAAAATTATTTACAAATGGTTATTTTAACAAATGAAATTTTACCGAATTTGCGTCGAATCGAACAGAATGTTGAAAAATTGAAATTCCCATCCTCTAAGCGTATTGGTAAATCATCACTAGTTATCGGCATTAAAATCTCTAAACATTCAGTATCAGTTAAACCATATTCTGAACATGTTATCAATGATGAGAATTTAGAAACAGCACTTTTACCAAATATCGTCTCAATTTCGTCAAATTTATTATTAATATAATCTAGAGAAATATATAAATCTTTTTATTGTTTTATTTGACATTGTTTTTGGATTTACCTAAAAATCCTTCAGATGGTGGCAGTTCTATATAAGTATCGGAATTTTTAAAACGTTCTTTTTGTACTTGCGTCAAACGTAAATTGTCTAATTCAATAGATGTTGTGCAAATAAAATGTACATTTTTTGGTAATGTAATCGGTATCCAGCTCAAGGCACCAATAACATCTGTATCTAATGGATTTAGACGATGTAAATCATCAATAAATATAACAAGTATTTGATTCATATCTTCGAAATTTCTTAATAATGTTTGGAACCAATTATTAATATAAAGTGGATCGAACGAGGCATCTTTCGGTAAGAAACCTTCTGGTAATTTGAGTGATATACAAATTTGCTGACATATAATTCTTAATAATTCTAAATTATACGATGAACGTGGAGTTGTTCCTGTAAATCTTATTATACGTAATGTACGTGCCGTGAACCAGTTATCAAAATTTCTATAAATTGTTTGTATTAATGATGTTTTTCCAGAACCAGTATTGCCATATATTAAAATTGGATTATGTCGGATATTTGTTGTATTTTGTACTATTTGATGAATTTTTTCAATTATATCATTATTTGTATAATCTAATTTAATATCTTCATAACAAAGAGACAAATGTGTTATATTCTCTTGAAAATTCTCCTAAAAATTACCATCAACTTTTCAATAAATACAAAAAGAAAACGCAATTTTTTATTAGATTTTTTTTTGAAAATAAACAAGTCATCATTAAAGTCCAATTGACTAACGAAATGTTATTGAAGAAAACTTTTATGATTGATAGCTTTTAGAACGTTTACAACACTAAAAACTTGTTGTTTTTTTTCTGATCGGTTGACAAATTACTTACTTCAACGATTTTTTTCTTAGATTTCAATTCCGGTTCGTCATCTAAACATTTCCTAATTAAACCTTTTAATTTATTTAGGACAGTGTTTTTAAATTCGTTCAGATATGCTTCGTGCTTTGAATTAATTCCACCCGGTTTCCAAGGCACTCTAAAATAATTCATTGTAGAAAAACGACTAAGTACAGAAAATGATTCAAAAATTTACTTAAAGTAAACACTATTTTCTTCGGGTATAAGTAGTTTTATATTTGAGTGAAACGATTTTGTTTGTTCGTCACAGTATTTATCTAGCTTTTTATTATTGTTAAAAGTAAAATTCTCCTAAAATTTATTGACCAATCAGTTTTTGCTAACTAGTCTCATTATTAGAGAGTTTTCGCAATACATACACTAAGGCTATGGTTAACGGTAAATTTTATTAGAGAAAAAGGAGGAGATAGACGGGGAGACTTTTCTCTCCTAACTTTTCCCTTCTTGTGCTGGAAACGAGACAAAAGATTGTTTCCTCTCTATTTTCAGAGCGAGAGGCTGTATCTACAGTCCGTCAGAAATTTTAATAATTCGACTGTTTATTTGTCGTGATAGAAGGGGAAGAGCTAGGAAAGAAAAGTCTCTCTGCCTATCTTCACACTAAAACAAGTCATTTGGTAAATTCTCTTTTGTTTTTCCAATAGGATTTACCATTAACGGTAGTGTTAGTGCCAAATTCATAGTCCACACTTGAACTAAACTCATACTTCGCTCAGACTTAACTCGAACTCAACTCGACTCATACTCAATTCATATTGAATTTTTGACATGTAACTGTATTTTAAACGTACATTTTCGTAATTCATTTGAAATTTAGCCTTTTTGAAAAGGTACTACTATCTTTCTTGCTGTTCGGGTTTCCGTATGAGTTGAATATGAGTCAAGTGTGAGTAACGACTATGAATTTGGCCCTTAGTGTATGTACTGCGGAAAATTCCTATTATCTAACAATACCTGATGAAAGTTTTCAGTCTCTTCAGGCACAACGTCCCATTCTCTGATAACGCTTAAAACACGATGAGCTGTACCTGGCGCCAAACCTAAAAATTCTCTGTTACATATACACTTCTTTATTTATTGATTTACTTATTTATTTGGAGCCTAACCTAAAGCAAAATTAAATTGTTGTTCAACAATAGATTTGATATATGCACGAATTTTTTTCTTATCGCCATCATTCATATTTATCATACATTCATATATAATACCAATAATCTCGTTTGTCACATTTTTCAATTCTTCAATTGTTGTCGATCTAAATAAATTAAAAGTTGAATTTTGTTCGTATTAATGAAAACTTTTATCGATAATATAACCTGCAATCTTTTACAATATATTCATTTCCATCTCTACAATACCAATTTTCTAAGATATCACAATTTAATTTCAATTCTCCAGCTTTATCAAGTAAGGCTTCAAAATGTTCGCTTCTAATACGTGGAGGAACTATAAATTGTTCGTATTTATTTCCTACTAAACTCTAAGATTGAAACAGAAAATATTATTTATGGATTGATATTGGATTTAATTTTAAATACCAAAAAGAAACATCCTCTAGATAATTTATGGCACATACGTATTTCATATAAATGATCTTCGAATAATTTGGCATCATAAAGATCTTTATCTTCGGCCCCGAAATGCATATCGACAAGTTCAACCTTATTAAATGGAATAATCGATTAAATTTAGTATATTATTTACAAGGATAATAAATTACCTCAATCTTTTCATTTCCAAATAAGATGTTAAGTTCTGGTCCGATATTTTCAAGTAAAATTTTTCGTTCATTAAGGAAATCTATAAAATAGAAAAATTATGTTTCTATATAGTTTTGTTGTTATTGCAATTTTCTTGATGTATAGAAGCAATTATGTTTGTCAATGTCAATTTAGTGTTCAAGGGTGACATCCCTAACACATAACATACAAACTATGAACAAAGAAGTGATTATAGGTATAGCTTTTGGAACGATGGGTATTCACTAGATAATTTGCGAAATTCTATTGAATAAGTTGCGTCAGGATTTCTGCTTATGACAACGATAGTTAACTAAATATATGTAGTAACACAATCAAAAATTTATAATAATTATTTCAAATGAATATTTTAACAAGATTCGATAAAGAAAAATTGAAAAATTTATGTAACAATTCGAGGATAGATCCAGTCGGAAGATCAACATTGTAGAAAACATGAAAAATGCTAATGCTACATGGCATAATATACATATAGATCTGATTAAAAAGGTATTGGGTATGAAAATTTTATGTAAAATATTCAACAAGTGTTTGGTGATGTGACACCCTACCCAATGAACGGAATATAAAACAAACAGGTCCTACATATAGAAAAAGTTTTTTTGAAAAAATTTAAACTGTATACTAAACGGAAACTGGTTCTTTAAAGATCGACTACATAATCTGAATTAATGCCTGTTATCATCTATCCTCGCATCCTCGGACAATGTAGCTCAATCTATAAATTTAGTCGTTAAATTAATATTGGAATTTCTGCTAATACAGGTGATATAAATAAACAATTTGCAACAATGAAACTATTTACAGACTTACCTGTTTTTGAGCTGGCTACAAAAATTTTAACAAATTTCGCTGTTGGCCATTTAGACGTCTTGTGTCCCTGAAGTATCTCCAGAATAGTTTCATCGTTATTCTTCATTATTTTTTTTATTAATTGATTATTAAACTTATTCTAAGAACACTTATTTTAGCAATTCTTTTTTTAAAATATTGTTATTTTATTAGATACATTGAATCGATTGTCAATTGTTATTTTATTTCAATTTATTAAAAAATAATTATTTTAAAGAATCTTCAATTCATTTATCATCACGGCCCTAGAACAAGTGGTTCTAAATTCAAATTCAAGCATGACCAACAGGACTAAATACAGAATTAGTTTTAACAGATGACTGAAACCACTTTAAAGGATTTGCATTGCATTGTAAACTTTTTCAGCATAGTTGTAAATGGAGAAATAACAAATTTACATATGTTTAAATAGTTACGTATCAAGTTTCTGATGTATTTAATCGATTTCGTCCAAAAAATTATAATAATATTTATTTAAATATAACAAATAATAAATCACTAAACTTTGTGATAATATTGATTTATACTATGATGGATCGTTTTCTTGCAATCTGATATGCCCATATTGACATATTGATCACTAGAAAACAAAATGACTAATCTTGTAAATGCAAGTATGTATACATATATATGTATAGTATATCATAAATCATTTTACTAATAAAATAAATATATGTAAATAAACATGTATACAAATAGTTGATCAAAAATTTCTTTTGTTCAATTTCTTTTATCTCTGGTATTTGAATATTTAAATCTAGCACTAAATTGGAATGGGGGGGGGGGGGGATGGTGAAGTTGGATTGTCAATATTTACAAAGAACAATCAAATTGTGTTGCTGGGGAAAAATTAAATTGAGGTCGACAATATTTCAATGTTAATTAATAGCGTTTTTCAAATTAGAATCCACCACTTTTGTCTATGATAATATATCAAAATTAAAATTTTCGGCAATTATTTAAGGATCATTTTATTCATTTTTTTAGAATGTAATTTAGTTTTAGTCCTCGTTTCTTGGTAGTTATAAAAACGTACGATACATGCAGGCAATTTGTTTTAATTAAAATTTCATTAACTATTCAAAATATAATTTACCTGTTATGTAAATAGTTTATCATTCGCGTTTGTCTAATGCAGACTAATTTTTCATACATACGTGTATAGTGTATAGCTACACGACTAAATAGCTTGTAAATTCGTTATGTTACCATTCTAGAGCATAAAGAAAATATTGGTTTGCAATAAAAAGTAAAAAAATGTTTTAATCAATCAATTTTATTGCACTAAAAACATTCAAAGCAAATTACTGGGATATTGTCTCGAGCCTACTGAATTCCTAATAACCCATTAACTGATTTCCTTTATCCTATGGGAGTACGTTATCAGCATTGTGTACATTAAGTTCAAGTCTTACAAAATATTTTAATTTAAAAAAAAATAAATAAATATTCAGTAATTCTATTATACTTCTCATTAATATGTATATCACAAAAGATATAATCAGTCCCGTTTTTAATTAAAAATTCTATTAAATCTTAGAAATGCTAGATGTGGTCCAATTGTATTATCGATTTTTTAAAACAAAACATTTCTACAACACCATGTAAATGTACGATCCAAAATTTAGCCTTTTCACACAATCATTCAATTTGGCTAACAACATCAATATACGAATGGAAAGAGAGGAAAAAAAAGTGGAAAACCGAGAAACCCATCTATATTGTTTGGTAATTGAATCAAACATTTTCCAAAACTCATCTTTTCAAATTTGATTTAAATATATGTTGGCAGGTTTAAATATTTCTTTCTCTTTCTCTATTCGAACAATATACAAAACCAACCGGAAATATATGTATGTATGTAAATTTTACACAAGCAGAAAGGAAAGTAAACGTGGTGCAAAAAGTTGACATTACCCACCATATTTCAAATGCGACAAAGCAAAACTTCTTTCAGTTACGCTATAACATCTATTATATAAGTAATATATTTACAAAGTTTGTTGAGAATATTTTTAATGTTTTTTATGTTGTTTTCAACAGAACAAAGAATCTTTCAAATTAATTTTGCTTATTTATTTTTGCTACATTTACAAATCTTTTAAAACATCTAAAATATTCAATAACCAATTTAATGATCGGTATCGATGAAGTTCAAGTTAAAAAGTTAAAAGGTCAAAAATTTTACTATTAAAAGGAATTATTTATGATGTAGACGAACTTTACGTTGTTGTATTAATCTGGTTTAACGTAATGCTTTTGTGTAACAATCCTGACGTATTTATATATCCTGACAAGTTTGTCCCGATTTACTTAAAAGCAAACTAATGTTTCGAGCTTATTTTGTATTAACGACATTTCAACATTAACAAGAAACAACATTTTCTATCATCAATTTATCAAACATTATAAAAGGGATTTTTTTTTCTAATAAATAAATCCAAATGTAGAGAAAAGCATATTGATGATTATACCTAATACAAATTAACAGTAACATCTTCTTCGATTAATATGGATTGATATTAATGTGTTTCACTAAAATTAGTGAAGTGCTAATGTGAAATACGTAACAAACTTTAATTTCATCAGTGTCAATATATTTTCAACGCTTTAAATGTGTATTTGTATGAAATTATTCAAAAAACAAATATTGATTTTCGACAGAAAGTTCTTCTGTGATAATAGGGAGTTGTAACGTTTTATTGAAACAATATTGAAAGAAAATGAATTTGCCAAACATATTGAAATATAAAATTATGTCAATAATAGAAATAAATCTAACAATTTGCTACAAAAAGAAACACCAAAAATTCAATGAACATATTAAAAACCAAATTGCAGTCATGTAAAATATTTTTGAGGGCAGTTTTTTTAGAGGCGCAGGACTAAATCGTTTCTATTACAGCAAACATTTTTTATTCAAATTCTTGAAATTCTTTTAAAAGAACGATTTTTACATAATCTTGAAGTTTTTTCTCCAATTCTACGTGCCGCCGATTTGATTCCAGATCATAATATTAAATTAGCGGAAAGAAAAGCTATAGAAAATTGAACAATCATCTGTAGGGTTTGAAAAGAAAATAGAAACTTTGAAATTTGAAATTACATTCTTTTCCTTAAACTAATTGTTTAGTAATTTATTTTCCAATAGAAAATTTTAACAGACTTGACAATTTACGTACATCGCATATGTATTTTTGGTGGATGCGCCGGGTCAGATCTACGTATAATATTGTATACGAATGTTTTTTATTCAAATTCTTGAAATTGAAAAAAAGATTTTTTTGTTGTATAATTTAGAAGTTTTCCAATATTTTCATCAATTCTAAGTGGTAACTTTATTCTAGATCATAATATTAAATTGGTGGCAAGAAAAGCTAGAAAATTGAATCGTTATGAATGGTTCGACGGGAAAATTGAAAAGTGAGATTGGAAATTATTCTGTTTTTCTTGAATTAATTTTTCAGAAATTTATCTTAATAGAAATTTTTTTTCCCGTCGTCAAATATTTATAAAAATTCTTTGTGAATGATTCCCATTAAATTTCATAATAAAGTCGGGGCTGTGTAATATTCCGTTCTCTTGTGTTGGTGATTGTGTAGGGATATACAGGAATAATTATATTAACCGTATATCATATTTTGGTAGAAATGTAGGAGGTATTCAAAAACATATTTATAATTCAGCTGATACAACAATATTTCATTTAGTTTCGTTTCAAAGAAACATCGACAACATTCTAATAAAATCCAATTTTATAAATATGCTCTATTGATAAGAATCAACCCTTTAATTTGATTTCATTACATAAAATTACTGTTTTCTATACGTTTAGTTTAGATAAATAAATTTTGTTGAAGGTCTTTATTTCAGCTAAATCAGAGATCAGTTTGCTAACAAGATTTAACAGCAACTGCAATAAACTATTTTAAACGAGGCAGTTTAAAATTCTTCATTAACCACTACACATTAACGGAATATGTTGGGATTGTCCTTTACATTATCGTTAATATGTCGAATCTATTAAACTTAATTAAACTGTGATTCTATTACAATTGTTTTTTTTCTGTTTGTTTGTTTCTAATTATAAAAAATAATGCATAAATCCTTCATAAATAAAACATCAAATGATTGAACGTAATGATGTGAAGGTGATAATAATTTTTATCAACAAGTCGATCCGACAGTGTAAATATGAATAAATTTTTGAAAAATAATATCCGTGATTGTTAAAAATATATAAAGATTCTATTCAATCTATAGAGATTTTTATAAATTTTCAAACGTCAAGGAGAAAAATGAGTTAAAGTAATTTTTTTGAAATAAATTGAAAATTTTCTTCAAAAAGATTTATAAAAATTTCTCATAAATCTTTACTAAAATTTTTGTTTCTCAGAAAATATCATCGTAATGTAAATGTAACCAATTTCCTGTTAGGAAATACGATTTCAACTGTACTATACCATCAAACATCTTAACTTTGATGTTTATATATAC
>JAZBHA010001127.1:0-29497 GCA_037464855.1 Iselma pallidipennis | reverse complement strand
AGAAACCTGAAAGAAACCATAAGAGATTGCTGACAATTCTCCAACAATATGTACATACAAGGGAAATCCGGTCACTAGTACCCTTACCTTTTTTTTTTTTTTGTTTTGTTGTGCTTGAACGCGCCGTATAAAGCTTCCTGGTAAGAACTTTCTAAATACTATTTCTCCAGCTAGACGATGATCTATATTTATTTAATGTCTAACTAATAATGTTTCTATATTGACTGGTTCTCTAGATGATTTAGTAAAATTCGATTGAAAATCTCCCCCTTTTACTTGTTATCATGTTACGTGATAGAATTTGGATGTTATTTTCTTCTGGAAGCTCAAATTACTTGCCTTTAACCGAAAAACAGTAGAATGTGTATATGAGTAAAGTTCGTATTACTTTCTCTCTAACTCTCGTAATGTTTCTCATACGTAGGTACGTCTCCTCTCGTCCCTTTACCTTCAAAACATTCTCATCAGTTATACTCTCAAAACGAGCAAAATGTACTACTTGTGTATACTTTTACAAAGGAACTTTAAGTAATTCGATATTTTAAAATGACTTGATTAAGGGGAAAATTTGATAATACTTTAAGATGTTGTAGAATTTTGTCAGTCGTTAAATATACAAACAGCTTTTCAATTGTAAATTAGTAGATTCAAGAAAAAAAAATTTTAGTAATAAAAAAAGTTTGAAATTCTGTGTATCCTAGGGTTAACAAAAGCCCTTAAATGTATGTTATAAGTGAACCTTGGGGGGCAAATGGATATTAACTCGGTGGACCATAGCTATACCTAATTAATGTCAGACCTCTGCCGGACAATTTTATATTGGAGAAATCATTTTTATGGAATCGAATAACTAAAGTTTATCTCTTGAGAAACATCATCGACAATTTAAAATAAACAGCCGATCGAATGATTCCGAATAACTGAGGTTTCATTTACCCGACTGTCGGATAATCGACAGTCTTTTATATATTTTTTCAGTGCTAGGTTTGTGTTTCCCTTTTTGAGGGTTTAATGGGAACTAACAACATTTCCTATCTAGTTTAGGTACCATTAGTTGGTAACCCACATAAAATGCATGTATTAGTTCATGAAACCGAAAGAGAGTGGTAAATTTAATGCACATTCTATAGACAACCATGTAGAGTCATAATGATTTAAATTTTAAGGCTAACGCCTTTGAGGGTGCAACGTTGCATACCTCGGATACTAATTGTAAGAAACGAATTTCTGTGCATGAAATGTGTATATTGTGTTGATATGCAGCAAGTGCTGTACGAAAGTGGGTAACTAAGATCCCTGTCACACGAGCGGAATACAATTCAATTTAGCGACAAGGTCAATACAAATTGAAATATTGGTGAAATATTTTAACGCACGCGCAAGAGGCGTAGATTGTCATGTGTATGTGTATGTTGTGCGTGTTTCTTAAACAAACAGCTGATGGTAGCCATGCTTTTAGATGCCGCGCATGCGGTTAAATTGAATTGTATTCTGCTCGTGTGACAGGGATGTAACGGAAGTTAATATTTGCGTCTTGACCTAACCAGCAAGAAATCTAGATTTTATCCCCATTCACCATCTATGTTTGGTATCACCTTCAATACGACATTTAGCCGCTTCAAGGAACATCAGAATAGCTTCAGAGTGCAGCAATTGATGGAAGTTTGTAGCATCATACCTAAAGCATTCCAAAACGCATTGTAATTGATACAAAGAAAGGAGAAAAGATGCGTTACAGAATCACCGCTTTTTCTATTGATTTCACATTTAATAATTCTTTGGATTCAACTTTTTCTTCCAATATATGCTTTCTCAACTTTTCCCCGTGATAAATTTGAAATTATTGTTTTCATGATGTTTTCACTCACAGTTAAAATAGCGATGCAACAATTTTTTATGTGGTACTTATACGTCACTTTTAACAGATATAAAATAATAATACAGTGATAAGGGCACTAAGACGAAACCAAAGCCGCATGTTGTTAAAACTTGTTTAGTATCTATTATCTTGAATAACTTATGATAAACTTTGTGTGTGGAAGTTACCGTTAACAATATGATATGTCTACTATACTATACTCGGTCTTATAATCTAGACCAGTGATTCTCAACCAATGTGCCATAAATATAGGAAAGGGCTGCCACAAGTCAGCTTTGTAAGATAAATACCGGTAAGTTTTGGTTATATTCCCGCTAATTTAATGTACCCTTAGAATTGTCATACCTCGTCTTACTATGTCGCCTCCTAAAAAAGTTTGAGAACCACTGATCTAGATTCACATTTCCTGTTCACTTTCACTTCTTACTGAAGTCAATTTCATTAAAAAGTCATTTTGCCTGATATATCAAATTCATATGTTGTTCCAATAAACGTTCGATTAAAATCAACATTTATATTATATCCACACACAGAAAATAGCCAATTTGTTTCTATATAAATATAAATTGACGTGTATTTTTTAAATTAAAACAATTTCAATTATCAAATATCAAAACTGAATTAATTGAAAATTTCATATGCAATATCAATATTGATGTTTGAAACAGTTTTTTTTTATTAAAGCTTTATCACATTATATCAATATGAGATTTGATAATTCTCGTACATACGTGCATGTAATATAATAATAAAGAGAAGGGTGAGTGAATAGCCCTTCGATTGTAGGGGTTTATTAGATTAAAGATTCTAGGGGGTGTTTTGTTATATAGATGTACAGTAGGAATTTACCAGTATGTGTCCAGAGAACAGTGTGGTCTAGAAGAGCACAAGAGCAAAAGAAATGACAGATATTAGCAAGATAAAGACATGGCGATTCCCCTACTTCAAATGTTGGCAATGGTAGTGAATAATGTGATAGTTTGGTTATTTTGCCAGCGTAATAGGAAAGAATGGATTAGGTTATCAATTGTTTCTATGTATGAGAGATCGCTAATATCTGGCATTTGTTTGCTCTCGTGCTCTCCAACACCACACTGTTCTCTGAATATACCGGTATATACCTACATACGTTATACTATTTGTGTGAACTTACTGGAATACTTCGTCGTCTCTTGTGTTATTGAGTTACAAAATTAACTTCTTAAATTACGTTGTAAATACAGTTTAAGTGAGCCATCAAATACACAACTGAGTTATAAAAAAAGTTATGGATATTTAATTTGGTTTCCCTAAACACATAACTGATTGTGTGAGTATAATTGATTTCCAAAAATAAATAAGTTTTATTATAATGAAATAATGAATGTTTGATTAGTCAATAATAATTGTAGTTCAATTAAACAACAGAATTTGTTGCAAAATCCAGGAAAGACGATTAAAACGAACAAAAGTCTACGGCCTACAAAAGTCTACAGACGGCACTGTCTGTGCAGAAACTTGTAACAATTCCAAACTATCAAATAGATTGATTTGTTATTTCTGGGCCGCAAATTATGGTGTATTCGTCAAATTTTACCACTATAAGATTTGATGTAGCGAAAAATATTACAATCGAAATACGTACAATTTAGAGAAACGGCAGTGTCCGATCAAGTTCCAGCGAACGCCTTTTTTACCATCCCTGTATTTCTGCTTCGGATAATTATAAAAACGTAAAAATTTAACACCATGTAAAGATCAAATCTTTCAGCCATCTTGCCAAATTTGAAGCTTTCAGCTTAAGTGGTTTATGATATACACGACTTAAGAGATACGGTTTTTTGCGATTCACTCACTCACTGATCATCAAAATTCTAAGGTGCTGCCATTCCAAGTTTATTTGTGATAGTGTATACCATTGAAAATTCAAACAAGCTCTTACAAGGGTCGTGTTTTCGCAGATTTTACAGAAATCATTCACGGATAACTGTAACGCGTTTCCTTCAGGATTCGAAGACCACACAGTTAATTTTATATGCAAAATCGCAATATTAGGGCATTTATTAGGACACTATTATTAGTAACAATTTCAAATCAAACTGTTAATCATCAACAATTCGTAAATCAAATATCACGTTCCTAGAATATAGTCTATAACACCTATATATAGACAGATTTACGTGACCTATTATATACTATTGTAGAAATTCTATGATAGATAGCTAGATAACAATATTATCTCCCTTAACAATATAGTAGACATAAAAAGGGTCATATACCAATAATAGAAGATTTTTCCCCATCTAGATCTAGCTAGAGATCGTTCATATAATATTTTTCAGGATTTCCTTTCTGAAGTATGGTAGCATTATTATTATTATTATTATCAGTGTCACCGTTGTCAGATTTTATCGTTTAAAATGATGATATGCTTGTACTATTGTCAATTTTCCAGATGTTATCGTCGTAAGACTTGAGAAAGGAATAAAACTTAGTTAATTGCTTATTTCAAATAAATCCGAATTATTATTTATGTGAGTTTTTCGTATTTTTATTCTTCAATTTTCTCAGATATTATAAATTTTTAATTCAATTGAATTTATATATAGGACTTTTATCAAAAATTTTCAATTATAACTGGCCACAAATTCGAGCAAAAATATTTCTATTCGTTTCTGTCGCACATAAATAATAAAAAAGACTTTTTTGAACGTTATATATACGTTTATATATCTATATAGTATAGTATAGGAATAGAAAAATCAAATAAAATCCCCCAACTGACATCATTTCTTTTAACCGGAAAATTCTCCCAGTTGGTTAAATCTATGTGTCGTTTTCCATTTCTGCTCTCGTTCCAACAATTCCTCCGTTCATATAATTCATATGATTCTACAATTCTTTATTATCCTTATTGTCATTTCTTTATTTTTATTTTATCATTTAGTAATTTTATTGGGTGCACATAACAATACCATCAACTACACTCTTATTACAACATATTTGTATGGGAATAGCAAATACAGAGCAGACAAGAACAGGAAAAAATCCATCCACCCCCCTTAATGATATGTCTGGAATATTTCACATTATTAGATTGTGTTGTTTCTCAGACTTTATTGGGGATGAGAGGGTGGAAAGATGATGTCATGCTTTTACTGTTTGAAGAAATGATCACACAATGTATTGTAGCAGTAATCATAGAAATCCCCGTCAAAATCGTCACTATTCCCTCAACGACCATATCCCATTTCCTGTTTGTTACCTATTGCACGTGTTCCATGCAATCACCCCCCAAAGATCTAATCTAATACCTGCCAACCTATCGTGTAATTTATTGTGTATATCCATACGACACATACCTCTATTGCATATACTCTCGCACTATATATAAAATCTATAATATAAACGGGGGTGAATCTTATTTATTGACTAAATTTTCTACGTTTACCTTATCCATGAAAAAAAGAGAGATAGACGAAAAATGTACGAGGGGGAGAGATCGTGGTGGTATATAACAGCGGGTGGAAATCTCATTCTCTCTCCATCTTTGGATTAAAGTAGCTAAATCATTTTTTCTTCTTTGGTAAGTTGTGAGAAAATCTGAAATTTTCTTGTAAACACTATATAGGTGGAAAAAAGAGAAATTCTTTTAGTTGATTTGGTCCTTCACAAGTTCTTTTCACAGTTCTGTGTTCCTTTTGTAAAGTTGTCATAATAGACCGCGCAAAGTCTCGGCTTTAAGGGCTGTTCGTGGTTGGACAATTTCTTTTCCTTTTCACCTTTACACTTGGTGGTTGAAATGGGGGAAAAACGTTTAGCTACAAAAATAAATACAACCACAATTGTATACTTTTCCTTTTTGGCGATTGATTTTTTTAATTCAAGTTGTTTTAATTAGAATTATCTGAACTTTTTCTACATAAAAGTCGTCTTTTTTCCGTTGAGGTGAAATCCTCACGACCTATATTAGTATATATGTATGTATACGTGTAGGTAGCTTTTCAGTAAAGAAAGGAACGATTTCTATCTGTGCTGAATACAAAAATTGTATCTTTCTCTTCTTTCTTTACACTGTTACACAATATTATGACCGTTTTGCTATTGGTTTCACGCATTCGTTGCTAGAGTTTTCAAGCTCTCTGGCTCGATTTAAGCAAATGCTGAAAATAAATCCTACAGTGTTGGTCATATTCTTTGCACGACTGTTGTGTGGCAACAACAAAACTAGAAAAAATGAAGAGAAGAAAGAAAATATCTCTGTATATAGGAAAGGACAACGATATAAATAATATATACAGTACAACGAGAAATATTGCAACACAACTGGACGCAGTTATAGGGACAGTTTATAACTGAAATTGATTGAAAGGCTGTTAATTTCTTATGGATATTTATCTGAAAAATTCATGAAAAAGCTTTTTTCATGAACAACGGATTAACCTTTTTTATCGCGGGAAAATTTACAAAAAAAAATTCTAAATTACTTCAGAATGTAATACAAATTTGTTTCATTAAAATTTCAAATTATAACAATTTTTTGCTGTACATCTTAAAAGGCTTTTAAAAGATCTCCCCTTTCTCCTCCACTTCATCATCATTCTGTTTCTCTTCTAAATATTTTAAATTAAAATTTCAGTAGGTAACCCTTTAATATTTTTGGATAATTGCTGAAACTCACTTTGCCATGACGACAGAATTTAAAATTGAAAATTTATGCTCAATTAGTATTTTGCAACGATCTAAAAATGGCTGAAAGATTTCGTTGAAATTTTAACAAGAAAAAGAAGCATATAGGATGCTGGAGGAGAAGACGAAGAAGTAGGCGTTCCCGGATAAAGTCCGATCACAACTGATTTCTTATATTCTTTTATTTAATTATGAAATATATTTGTATGTAGGTGTTATTGGAGAAAAGATTGAACAAATTTAAAGAAAATTACCTAATACAGCAGTCAGCAGTGTTAGAAAAATTGATGAAATTCGACACATTTTTTTGTTTCAGTGCTTTTTTTCCCCTGTTTTCTTCAAGATCAGATCAAAAACTTTCAATAAAATCTGTAGAACTCAAAGAAAAACTTAAAGTTAATGAAATTTGAGTCACCAGAATCACTTAAACAACAGTGTCAAGAGACAATCACTACAAAAATATCGAAAATCAACCGTTAATAATCCAACGGGAATTGTTAATAGAGTTGCGACAGCAGTTCCCGGACCTGTTCCGGGATCATATTTATAATTCACAAACGTAAAGTGCCACTCCCACTTTTTCAACAAATATTCACCATCTAGAAGTGCAATTTTTGCGAAAAAACATTTTGCAAAAATATTCCCATTATTATTATCATTCGAAATTTTCGTTTATAGTTCTATTAGTAATCCGGTTATATTATCCGGTTGGTTTTTTTATTAGAGAGGATTCTGTCGCGAAATAGTGGGCGTGTCCCGTATTCCTACACTCTACTATATACCAAGTTCAATGGTTTTGTTAGATATGAGTGAAAATGTTGAGAGATATCTACTATATATAGAACCTGGCTCCGGTACGTTCCGGGTTCCGGGCGATACTGAATAAACCTACCACCACTGGCTCTCTGTTTGTGGTAGTAGTGTTTGCGCGCCGAGATGCGTCGTGACGCCTTCACATACAGTATACCTATACGACGACGACGATTATCAACCCTCCAAGAACTCTCATAGATTGATGTTGAATATTGTCAAGTTTCCTAACATGTCTATAATACACACCTGTAAATTGAACAACCATTATTGTAAAGTTATACCTATATTTATTATTCGATGATATCACCGGAAATAAAAAAACAACAAGAATTATAAGCATGTATCTCAATTAAGATTTGTATCAAAATAAGGCAAAAAAAAATCATCATCAAATATTTGTTTTGTTGTCGGTGGGGTAGTTGGTTTCCTCTTCCTGTTATCGTAAATCACTTCAACTTCCTCTATGATGACTCTCCACTCTTTTCTTTTCTTTTTCATCAAATTTATAGCAAATTCGCCTCCTTGATAGTTTGCTGTTCTCTTGTTGTTGTTGTTGTTATTGCTGGTAGTAGATCCATCCTACCGGATATATGGCAATTATAATTCGATGAAAAATTGAAATAAAAGTATTAAGAATTTTTTGGAAGATATCCAGTTTTATAAAACATTAAAATGAGATAAGAACTTTATAATGGACTTATAACGGCGAGTTTTCTGCACGGAAACCGAAAACCAACACAAAAATCTGTAAACAGAGGGATAGATAGATAGACAGACAATTTTCAGTTGAGATTTAACAACAACAACAACAACAACAACAGTAATAAAAAACCAGTATAAAATAATTTATAACATTTGCATTAACACATCATTAACTGCAATAGCTATGATGACATTTTGATGACCACAATAAACAACACCAGCAGAAAATTTGGTTGTACTAGAAGAAAATGGGAAATGGGAGAAAGGATGTGCTTGATATACGTAAATATATACAGACTGTGGAATCTAATTGGTTGTTGAAAATGGTGGATGCGCTAAGAACGAGAACCAACTAATCATTAACCTGAAACTACATGGTATTAAGAATTAATAAATGAAAAATAAATGATTTTCATCTATTAGAGATGTGAAAGTCCATACGCCACTTGCGGTTGATTTGTAAGAACCTCTATATGGAGTTATCACGTGATTGTGTCTACATGCTATGAGACGTGTTTGCACACCCGTGATTTCTTACATGTGGAAAACTCAGGTAAATATTGTTACGATTTGGGCCCATAACCTGTTACGATTTTATATTTATTTTTAAGTAATTATACGCAGTTTTAGCGAAATACGTGTATCTTTAACGATTTTTATAAATTAACCAATTTGTTATTTTGTAACTATGTATATGTTGTTCGTGACAATACAGACCTACTTCAATTTTTAATAAATTCACAATTATCTTATTCTCAACAAATATTAGGCAGTGCCCGGATTTTTATATAGCAAATCGTGACCCTCTTGATTCGTCAAGATTTTGATGTAGCATCCTCGACCTGTATAAAACTACCATTATATAAAGATTTTACGATACATTTAAGTATAGAATACAAAAAAAATGCTAAATAAACGACAACATTTCAACCATTGAAAGAAACAACTTGATGTCTCCTTTCTTGAAACATCTTGTCGTTGAAATATCATCTAAATACAAACAGCATATTTATCAACAACAACAGCAACAATACAAAACATCTGTTTTGATAATTTTTTTTTATTTAAATGGAAATTCTAAACAATTATTCCAACCAGAAATTCTCATATAGAATACCATTGGTTACCATTATTGTTATCATTATTCTGTTGTTGGATTCAGAAAGAGTGGTAATGGTAAGAATGAAAAATGGACTTTTTCTACTCATCTTGTCGTTGTTTGAATTTTTTTGCAATTTCCTTTAACAGAACATGACTTGTTGTATATTATGGTGTCTTGTAATATAAATGATGCCCCAGATATATTTACTGCATATAATCAAAAATATACAGTTATCTCAAATTGGGTGTCATCAGGACATAAGTGCTGAACAGTTGACACCAATATTTGAATTAGAAAAATTCGATTGAATGAATTAAGTAGTGACAAGCTTAGACAGTAACAACAAGTGTAGTGTAATACAGTAGATTCCCGGTTAACCGATCACCGGATCAATTAGCCAAGATGCACATTGAGACAACGATCAAAATGCAACTTAAAAGCTGAAAAGTTGCGGAATAATTGAACGAGGATCAGAAAAGGAAAAGCGAAACCGTAAAATATTTGCTGTCTTAAAATAAAGTAAGTCACTGCCCACGCAGAAACGGTTTATCAAACATTGCGTGGCGCAGGTGTTGCTTTACGTTGTAATATACAGTGATTTATTAAGTCGCATGAAAAACAAGAATGTGAACTGTCCTAGCCTGCGTCAGCTGTATCGCCTGTGTCTCAAGGTGCGCTCCACTTGAAGCTACACATGAAAAGAGGAAGACTAACTACTAGTATACTTCGGAAAGTACAGGGATTTTGCCACATGACACTAAATGAGATACAACGGTAACTGCTGACAGACAGAATAGGCAACTTGCGCACAGACCCTGTTAAGTAGTCTAAGATTCCTGTCACACGAGCAAAATACAATTCAATTTAGCGACAAATTGAAATATTGGTGAACTCTACCCTGTCACACGGGGGTTTCGCAATTACAATTAACGCACGCGCAAGGCGTAGATTGTCATGTGTATGTTGTGTGTGTGTTTCTTGAACAAACAGCTGATGGCAGCCATGCTTTTAGATGCCGCGCAGGCGTAGTTGACACAATTTAGCTAAATAGAGTTCTGAACAGTCAATTTACTAAATAAATTTCGCCGCTCACTAATTGAATATTGTGTGCTATCACACGGCAAATTGAGAACCAAGGTAATTGCGAACTTGGTTAAATTGAATTGTATTCTGCTCGTGTGACAGGGATGTTACGCGTATTCATCCATCTCTTCCTACCATCCAATTATCGTGATTTTACGTTTAGCGTTAGTGTAGCGCCATGTGGAGAAATCTCCCTAGTGATATGGCGACAACCTTAAAATTTATTAAGTTACGCTTAAATATATAAAAACGTTAAACAGTGTCAGTTTTAATGCCTAATGTATGAATTCAGTTCCATCTTCCAGTTATCATTTAGGTATATTACTTTGATCTAAATGACGTGGTACACTTGTTATATCCGTTATTATAATTGAACGGAAGAAAATATCGTATAAATCAGTTATTATCGCAGGAATTACGCTCTAATTGTCGATTCATTGAAATATACCCTACTTCTTTAGAAACAAGAAAAAAAGCGGAAAAACCATAGATACCTATGTAAGAGAAACGAGAATATTTTCAACCGATTCATTTAAAATGCTTTAACCGATTTGGGTTTCATTTTAAATTTCAAATGATACGGTTAATAAGCGAAAATTTTTTTTAATAATAAAGGACCGTAAATTTCTATATAGGTATAATGAAACCCTTGTAATATAAGTTAGTTTACCCACAAAGAGAGTTTCCTCATTAGAAATTGAACATTTTGGGTCTCCCTATTTGCCAATCAAAAATCAAAGTTTCCACATAACAAACTTTATACATCCCTACTAAATACCCTGCTATTTATTTATATCAACGAAAAAAAAAGAGTAGGTATAGGTATCAATAATTTTAATCGACAATTTTTGCTATTTTCCTCTACTTATATTTTAAATAATTAAAATAACGGTAGATAGTATGGGTATTCACATGATCCTGCTATCGCCTTGTAGTGGTACGTGTTCGTATAAATACCAACCACTATATCTACGACTTGTGAACGCCCTATGTACAGTCGTTCACAGCTGTTCAAGATACGAAGTTGAGAAAACATGCCTCATCTACAAGACCTTGGCTATTTCCCCAACCTACTGGAAATACGACATACGAGGTCTCATAGAACTAGGAGGGCAGTTGTGAATGCTCTCAGTATTTTAGTCTATTTTATTTGATTTTCGGTTGTTTACTGTTTTTGTCTTCTTTTTTTTCTGAAATAGGGATGAAACTTGTACGATTTTATCGTCCGTATATATTTGTAGATGTTATATTAGGTATTCATAATGGTGTTATAAATAAATAAATTTCCAGATGGAAGAATATAGAGACAATATCAGACAAGGGAACGATAAAATTATGGTAATTTTTATCATATGGCCAACAAATAAAAACGACAAGGTTTGTAGGAAAAATATCTAAAATAAAGGAGAGAATATTCGAAAATTAGTTGTTTTAATCGAGAATTTTCACCATTTACTGCTAGTATCATCGATAGTCTTCGGTGTATAAAACAATCGTTTCTAAAATCGGTCACGAACAAGAGACCTACCCTATTACTATATACCTAGCGCCTGTTCGAATATAAACTAAGATAATAGCCGTCATGTGTCTATGATATGTTATTACACTAAAACCGTATATGTTTGTGGAGAATCTATAATAAAATATTTTGGTATATTTGTTGAAATTTTATGATTATATTTATGGTTTGAAAAAAAAAAGTTTTTTATGTATAAAAAGCAGATAAATCGTATAGTTTATGTGCGATATATCTATTGCATTGGTGATATAAATAGGGGTTGAGTATGGGGGTATGAGAGAGGGGTGTCGTTAATCGGATTTGGATGACAAATGAGGCAATTATTTTCCGAGGAAAGATCTGAATATACATCTAGCACATTTATAATCAACACTCAACGTTAGACATTTATTGTTCACGTTGGATGTTTTTTTTTTTACCTATGAAATATATATCACATAAAAGAGAATGACAATAAGCTTGCAGTAATTATCCTGTTTGGCAACACCACCAACATTTGTTAATTATTAGTTTTGTTCCAAAATCAGAAACTAATTGCAAACTAATCTCAAATTATTTGGGTTGGAACGTACATTGATAAGGAAATTGTGTGCATTCTGAATGGAAAAGAAATGTTTTTTTTATAAAATATCAAAATCTCGGGTTATATGGAGTGTTTACTTTATTCAATGACTAATACATATAACTACTTCTACAATCAGTCGACGTTTCGTAAGGACCCCTGGCTTTTTCAAGACTAAAACCGGAATTACGTTGATATCGCCCTGATAACTGTTATGTAAAAAAAAGTAAGTACTGGTAGTTCCAATCAGTTCAAATCACGGTTTTTGATCGGTTGGAATGGCTGTTACACTTCTACTCATGCGTCTGACTGTTTTGGGATTTTCTGCCAGTTTTGTACTGATAGTTGGAACGGAACTATTATCTCCGATATAATATAATAAGTTTGTACTACACAGACTGTAATATTTAAATAAAATATGGACAAAGGTCGTTGATCATCCGTTGCTCAGTTGTAATTTTTGGAAGCAGTTTTTGTCTTGAAAAACATTGATAGAGATCACAAACCAAACAACCAATCACAAGTTATTAATTATTACCCTTGGAGTAATTCTTGGCCTCTAGTTGGTCAGCGCAATCTTTTCTGTCGTACGTAGTGCAAAGTCGTGAACGCATAGTTACTTCAAAACATGCTTTACTTTATCTAAAGCATATACATACGGACTAAGTTGCAGGCCTACATTGGCCATTGTCCACATTGATTTGAAATACGGGGTGGTTCATTTGTTATAATAATCTATTACTGTAGTACTAATGATTTGTATAGGCTAAAAGTTCATATTAAATAGTGTAATTGAACATTTCATTTTATTACTCCTTTATGTAATAATTCCCTAGTTGTAGATGATATGAAGTTGTAGTAGCCACTGGTGTTATCATCCCCAAGAATCTTCAGTTTTCTTTAAGACTGCCCGTCCCTATCACGTCCAGAAGGTAATCGTTATATACTATACCTATATAGTAGTATAAGGAAGAAAAAGATAGAGTAGTAATACTGCTTGATTCTCAACATGAGTTATAGCCTCGACTCTAGTCCTGCCACTTGCAGACATGCATCATCCAGGGTCCGGAGGTTAATATCGGAACGCGTTCGCCCTTAGCAACCTTCTCCCCTCATTCCTGTCGACAACATCAAACCACACACACACATGTTCACATACAACACACAACCCCTATTTTATATATTCACAGTTGATTTGATTTTTAATTGAACAATATATAAATAAAATTGATAGTCAACTCCTAGAGATCTCTACTTTTTTTTCTTTTATTTGTTATAGGAAAAGGAAAAAATCAATGGTTATTAAATTGAATTAATCACCACCCCGTATTCAAGTATTCACACACACATATATATATAAGCCGTTTTTGAACACAGACAAAAAACATCGACCCTCCATTTGTTTCATGCTTTTTGTTCCTTCAACTATTCCATGCACGAATTTAACGGATAGAAACTATATCTCTCTCTTTCTATTTCCATGTAAGCCCAAAATGTAATCTCTTATCATTTTTTCTTATTACATCCATATACTTTTGTTGTAACTTTCATTTCTATTTTATTACGATGTAGGTATGAAGAGACAAAAAGTTCGAATCGCAAAATTTGCTAGTGCGATTTAATTTATATATTATTTTGTAAAATTACTCTGTCTCTTTCTTATGCAGTCAAAGAAACACAATATACACAAAAACCAACAAAATAGCTCAGGAGAAGGGACCATTTCAATTTAATCTACACGTTACGGGTCGTAAAGTTGTTCCGTAGATAGGCGGAGGACTCGTAATTTTACCGCTAAATATTCAATGTAATATTTTGTCTACGTGTAGGTATATACATACCTATTATATATCTATATATAATATATATTATATATACACATGTATATATTAGAGATATAAATGGGAACAAACATTTAAACTCCAGAGATCCGAGAGAATCTAGACAAAATAGATTATATTAACAACCCAAAACTAATATGCTTTCATTCTAAGTAATTTCCTATTTCTATCTCTGTTCTAGTGTAGTTAAAATAAGGATATAAAATAGATATAGGTGTTGTCCCATAGTTGAAATTGTATATGTAGTGTTGGTCATAATTCTTGTCTTTTAGTTATAAACTTTATTATGTTAAAGTTGACTATATATTGTTAACACTATCATAATCAATCTAGTGTGCCATGATAAATGTACGTACATATATTCAAACATACAGATATATTTTATAACAACTAATAATCATATTAGTGGATAGACGAGCTTGAAAAACAGTATACTTCAATACTTTACAGAATTTCTTTGAAAGACAAAAAGAGTAATTTAATCAGCGAAAAATCGTTTCAGATAACTAATAATTAATTAATAATTCTCCCTTCTTGTTCCATTGTACTATAGAGGCGCTTAATGGATTTTAATTGTTTTGTTGCGATCAGAAATTGTGAATAATTTACAATATTAAAGTGCAATACTAAACAGATTACAAAGAGAGCATAAAGAGAAATTAAAAGATGAGAGATGGAGAATTTTTATTAGATTTTCATGTTTTCGTAAATTTGCCAATATACTATGTAGGTACCGGGTGATCGGGAAATTTTCCGGCTAATTGAGCGGTAATTCTGGATGGCAGTTATAGTGAAACCACCGAAATAGTGAATTTAACTTATTGCCTTTTATGTTGTAAATCCTCATTATATTTACAATTGAATATTGAATTAGAAAATCATCTGTTTGGAGCAGGTAGAAGAAAAATTTGTCAACATATTGTGAATACCACTGTTACACTGGCAAAAAATTACTAATCCGTCAATATACAGTTCGATTGTCAACTACTTGCACGGTATTTGTACCGCCCAACGCCTGTTTGATTGGAGTACATTCACATACAGGCCTGGACACTTGCTTATAATCAGCTCGAGTTCGGCCGCATGGCGCTGGTTAACATACTCGTTAGCAGCCATAATGCAGAGTAGGATGTCGATATATCTAGAATGTGTTAACCAGCGCCACACGGACGAGACCAAACCAAGCAAATGCATCGACCTGTATAGAGACGAACGAATTATACTCCAATCAAGCCGGTCTTGGTACCACCGTTTCACCGTCTTTCCGTGACTATACCTATAATTTCACTTCTTATCGCCTTAGCTTCTTACCTGCTCGTTTCCCAGCGGTTACTTTTACAACAATACCTCAATGAACTAATTCGAAGCAAAATATGTAGAGCAGATCCGTATTTAGAAATTTATTATATATATTTACTCGTATTGTTCTTGTTAAACCCATTGTATAAAACACAAGAGGAGGGAAATAAGTATGCTTATAGATATTTGTAGTGTCATTTTTCAACATAATTTTATACACTTTTCATGTGTATTAGATACTAATGGGCCCCAAAAATTTTAAATACTGTCAGGCCACATGTGTACAATTGCAAATCTCATTAGCAGAGGTTTTGTAGTAGACCCTAATAATAATCGCTGTAAATGAAGGTGATAGAGAGTGGAACAAACTATACCTCTAGCGTACTCCGTTGTTTGGATTTATATAGGTACGTTCGGGGTACCGCGGTACGCTTTATGGAACCTTTCTCCCTGTTCTTCACTGAGTTCTCTTAGATTTTTCGGAAAGTAATTAAGGTGGGAAAATAAAAAATGCAACAATACTCATGTTACACCCCAGTAGGTATATGAAGTTTGTCAAGCATGGTCTGAACATTATTTTCGTACTCGGGACCTTTATGATTTCCAAGGAATTTATTAATCACATCATTGAAAGAATCCCAAGCCTCTCTTTCGTTGTTGGTCATCGTTGTTCGAAAATTGGAGTCGCGTATGAGCTTGTGAATTTGAGATCCATCCAAAACTCCGTCCTTTATTTTTGCCTCAGATAACGCAGGAAATCTTTCGTTAAGATACCGAAAGCAAGAGCCAGTCTTATCTAAAGCTTTTACATATTACTCCATAATTCCTAGCTTTATATGAAGTGGAGGAAGTAAAATTTTGGCTGTACAACATTTTTGCACCCTGGTATAAGGGACCACTCTTTACGGATCCAGTGTTCCTCTCGATTGCGACTATCCCACTCGCATAAAAAACATGGGACCTTAGTGTAAGCTCCTTGAAGACCTAATAACATTCCTGGAACTTTAAGATCCCTACACAACATCCACTGGTGTTCGGCGTATTTAATTTTGTCCAAAAGGAGTTTCATGTTCTCATAAGTTTCTTTCAACACAGTAGAGTGGGCAACTGAAATTGAAGGATAGGTATTTATTTCCGTTGTGGAGTAAAACGGCTTTTAGGCTTCTTTTGGATGAGTATGAACAGGCGCCACTGGTTAGGCTCATATGTATGTAGTTTCTCTTAACTGTTCCATAAGATCTCTCACGTTTTTACAATACACTAAATTGTTTTCGGTGTCAAAGAAATGCCGTAACTCTTTTTCTCGATGCCTATACCAATAAAACGTCATTCCAGGTGCCAGCAAATTTTTCTCCTTTAATCGTGAACCTAACAGCTCACTTTTTTCTTTGGTCAAGTCTAAATCGCGAACTAAATCATTCAAGTCTTTTCGGTTGAAAAGTTGTGAGGTTGTAGTCTCCTGAAATAAAATCTCTGGATCATCTGCATCATCTTCTGCGCCGAAATCGTCAGACGAGCATTGTGTAAGTGCAATTTTTTCAAGAGAATCTGGTGGAACTGGCACTGGAATTTCTGGTCCATGGGGGACGGGTCGTACAGCCGAATTCCAAGTTTGGATAGATGATAGCACTTTTATTCTTTTTGCTGAATAACTGTATACTCTTGTGGTAAAAGATTTCTACTTTCCACATTGATAGGACTTGGGTTCGTAGGTGCCAAAATAAGCGTTTAAACTGAAAAACCTGAAAAAGCTTAAAATCGTGATGAGAGCTTGCAAAAGTTAGCAGTCGATATGTAGGTATTTTGTTCCATAGTGTCTTCAAGAAGTAATCAATCATTTTGATGGGTAATTATGTCCTGTAATATTCATTGAACCGGACTTACTAGCATTATGAGCGGACTAACACCAGCTAGTAAACCAGTCAAGAAAACGAATGAACAATTAGGATTAGTAACAAACCAAAGCATTATGTATGCCAAGTATATTAATGCAATAATTTAGCATTTCAATGAACTAATCAACTACAGTAGAACTCCATTACAGCGATCATAGCTATAAATAATTCACAGCTGTAATGTGTAAATTTATATAAAGGTTTGCTTACAACCGGTTTCACCAACGTGACTTAAATCTGTGACCGGTTTAAATTTTAGGACGGCTTTTTTTCCAATTGCACCAGTCCAATTGCAATCAATCCAATCTTCTGATGACGTCAGTCAGAGTTTAAGCCAGTCTGAAGATTTAAGAGCGACTTGAATGGTTAAGCCATATTGGTGAAACCAACCGTTACTGTAATTTTCCACGATTTTTATGTACAAAGCGGCCTCAGGGATTTAATAAACGAGTTTTTAAGGTAAAAGTACCTACACCCTTGGCGGATTTTCAGTTTCTATAGATTTTTTTAGTCACGGACTTGCAAACAAATTGGAACGTAAAAGGTCTCTAGTCGACATTTTTCTGAAAAAAATCTCTTCGGTTGCCCGATTGCCTGTTGACCCAGTTATAGCGTCTAAGCTTTCAAACTTTGTGGTATTATTAGGTCTGTTCCTTCAAGAATCCAAAACTATCAGAAAAGTCCGAAACAGTCAGACGCCTGCGCAAATGAGTTAAAAACGGTAAAACTAGACTATCTGCGCATGCCTCGGACTGTTTCGGACTTTTCTGATAGTTTTGGATTCTTGAAGGAACAGACCTATTGTCAAACACGAAAGCAAACGAAATTACAGATATTAGCAATATATGATGCGTGTAGTTAAGCGAGATAACTGAACGACAATTCCCCTCTTATCATTTTCCCTTACAAGAAAACCAAGCTGTTAGAACGTTAGGCAACTACCAGTTACAACATTTGAAGGGAAGGGGAAGCGTCATTCTGTTATCCTGCTTCACTACACGCATCATATATTACTAATAAGTATTTGTCAGTTCTTTTGCTCTCGTGCTCGGCAAGACCATACCGTTTGAAAGCTCACATGGTATATGGACTATATGAAAATAATCATAAAAAAACAACTAATAATTGTGAAAACGACGTTAATGACAAATGCAAAATGTATACAGTTCGAATTAGAGCCTGTAAATTTTTAATTTTGGATTTTAACCCACTTACCGCGTTATACGAGGAGTTGCCATTTATTCGTCACATTATCGAAATCTGTGTCTTATGTGATCTACTGTAGATACACGTGGTATAGGTATAGATACGTGTTTTTTCCTCTGTAAAGGTCTGTACAAACCAACGCGAAACGGTGGGAGCGGGAGCGAACGCGAACATGATGCGGAAGGCGCGGGAGCTGAAACTTTCGAACCATTCACACCAAACGCGAAACCGCAACAAATAAGTGGTAGTTTTGGTAATGTATTTCTGCTCGAACGAAAAATAATCTCTTCTGTTATTGAGTTATTGGCAGTCGAAGAAGATGAAGAACAGAAATGGTTTGTAACACATTTCTAAAGACTTTCATCAATTACCAAACCAATATAACAAATACGTTGTAGAACTATAGGAAAACAAGACAATAGGTTCATAAAATTAACCTAGATCGAAAAAATCATGGAGAATTTGATGCACTAATGCCGACATTCGCCATGCGGGAAGCGGGAAAACTGTGCAAGCAGCGAACCAGCGGCCGAACGCTGCAGTTTCGCATTTGTCTCGGCGACTGGTCGCTTCGGTTTGCATGCTCCCATATTCCGCAATGTCTTTTGGTCCTGCATCATGTTCGCGTTCGCTCCCGCTCCCGCAATTTCGCGTTGGTGTGTGTAGACCTTAACGTTTACAATGATAGCCGCTCAGCTATCGTTGATGGTATTTTTATCAAAAATAAATCGTTTAAAATTAAATTTGTCCATTTCTCCTTGAATGATACCCACTTATTTATTGATTATTATTCATTTGCTACTTCATTTAGATATCTTCCTTACAATTAATTATATAAAAATATCAAATTAAAATGAAACATTATTATTTTTTCACCATAAAAAATGGCAACAACTTAGGAAATCCCATTGTTTCCCTGCATCAAATACAACAAAACATTTTACGATCAATTGACTTCTAATAACAACAATACCCAATTACAATTTTCAAATTTGTTGGCATTTCCAACAAATTGAAACACAATCAAACTTCCCCACTACCTATTCAGAGAGTCACACAATGTAGCACAACAACCAAATATTATTTTAATGAAAAGAATCCTATCTTTCAACGACAAAACATCACGACGATATGTTGTAATAATTTATTAAATTCTAGTAAAAATATATAAACAAATTTATATACATATATGTATATTATATAGATAAAATATGTTGTTATCGCTTAATATTCTTGGACTTTTCCAAATTCTCAACATACAACTACTATATAGTCATCATCGTGTACTGTGTGTTTGTGTCGTTCCTATTTAATTTCTGTCTGTCTGTCTGTCTGTCTGTGTGTGTAATTTTGTGTTTTTTGTGATCCAGAGTTTTAGAAATTTGTGTGAAATAACCATATGTGGAAGTGTATATATATTTATTGTTGTTATTGTGTATAGTAGGTGGAAAATGCGCATTCATACGTCAGTATATTTGTTTTTCAGATTCTACTTGTTAATTGTGGGATTTCAATGTTATCCATCTGATTTGTATGGTAATTAATTTTTGCGCTTCCCTAACTATTTACGCGAATTTAATAATAACAATAATCATGTATAAAATACATGCAAATATATAGTTAAAACTGAAACAGATATTGTTAACGATCGCAACGCGAAACTCTCTCTAACAAAGATTAAAAAAAAAAAAAATTTATATAAAAATTTCAATTGAAACTTGACGAGAATTTTATTGATTAGCGAATGAGATACCAAAAGGTCAACTATTTATCAGGCGTTGTTTTTTTTTTTTGGTGTTTGTTTTATTATAAAGCAACAAAATATGATCTTTTTTAAATCAATTCGTTTTATAAGTAATCAGTAAATGTTGAAGTTTTAAAAGAACAGGTTAATTCAAGGTGGTACGTTAATGACCGTTCAAGGTAAAAGTTCAAAATCAACTTCTTCAACAAAAGAATTTCACAGTTTCTGCCAAATATTGCGCTATTCAAACTGTTAAAAGTTTCGAGACTTTCATCTTTATTGAGTGAAAAAATCGTAAATTTATTTGTCAAATAATACAAGTTGATCATTTTAAAGCAGGAACAATAGGTTGTTTTTAAACGGGGCAGATGATGATTGTGATCGGGTTAGAGAGACACTATCAGTGCCGCCGCGTGTCTAGTAGGCGCCTCTATGCAAAACACAATTTTGGCTCTCCTGTGCAGACAACGTTTTTGTGCCTCTGTTGTGTGCCCTCAACCCAAATGTGGAAATGTTTAAAAAGTTTATTTGTGAGGTGCACAACCTGCACACACGGATGCGGCGGCACTGGACACCATCTTAAGAAGTCAAATAACTCAACACTAAAAAGCTACTATATTTGGAACAGCAAAATGACAATTTCCCTCTAAAGAATATGGCTATATATTTCTATTTAGATGAAAATTATGTAAGTTGTTTCCATTTGGCTCGGGTTTTTCAACAAATAAGAATAGGAGGGTATTATTGGAACTTATTTTCTAAATAAAGAGATAGCTAAAAATGCTATTAGAAAATGTAAATAAGAAGTAAATTCATTCAAAAACTATTATCCAGAAGAAAATTAAAGTTTTAATACGTTGGTACTTATTTTCTTCTCAGTTTATTCTAAATCCTTTGTCCTGTTGTTTCAGTCTAATTGCGATTGTTAGTTTTTTTGACCAGTTTATTATATAAAAAATTAAATCTTTTCACCATTTACATATCTTAATTATTTCTAAAATGGTCAATACTCATTCAAATTTACTGCAATTCTTTAAATCTTATAAAAAATGGCTTTCTAAGGGTTGCTAGACAGATTCAGGCGCACTGCACACTGAGGCGATAGGCAACATTTAACTATAGCAACAAGAAACCGATATCGTCAGTTTACCACATATTGAGGCGACTTTAAACTCGAAGATAGTGAGGACGCCCCGATAGCTCAATTGGAAGAGCATTCGACCGGCAATCGAAAGGTTTCGGAGTTCAAATCCCGATCACGGCGTCACATTTTTCGGATATATTTCGGTGCAATGACTTAATTATTTCAATTTCTGAATCTCTCTTAATTGTAAAAGTTAACACCGTTGGATTTCTCTAATTAATTATACACACTTGTCGACACCAGTGGTTGTTTTTGAGTGTCTCTGTGCACTGCTACTTTCCTACTTACCTAATTTTCAGCAACATGTGATATTCAGTAGATAACAGTGTGCAATGCTCCATTTAATAGCATATATTTTAAAGGTGTGCCGAGCGTGATGCACAATAGCGCCTGAATTAAAAAAAAGGTTCAATCACGAATTTATCTCTTGGAGCGGAGCTTTGCAAACAGCGAGTAAACCGTGTTGCCTATAATGCAATTTTCGAGTTTTCTAAATCCAAATTTCTATAAAACTAGTAGAACTTATGAAAGGTGACAGGGTATTGGCTTTGCAGCTTTACTGGCTCTAGCAATTAGTATAAAATTCTTTCCATTTAATTCATTCTAAAGAGAGTTATCGCGGAAAAATGGTACGGACATTCTGCCAAATTTCTCAAAACTGAGTCATTTTTGGACCCTCTAATAGGCTAGCGGCTGTTCAGTTTTCTTAATATATTTTATGAACAGATCGACCGTTCTTTCAAATGCACACGTTTTAGTGTTACGTCGGAGAAACGTTACTATGTATTCACATACCGGTTCGAAACACCCTAGAGTTAGAGGTAAGAGGCAATATCGCAGGTTGGTTGTTGTCTATCGGCAGTTGCTTATCGCCTTAATGTGCATCGCCACTCAGAGCTTACGTTTGAAGAAACCTAAGGGACCCCCACATACAGTAGCTCGGAAATCGACTCTTTTTTCAGTGCTTTTACTATAAAAACCAAGTAAATAAATGGCTGGACATTGACTACGGTGATATGGGATACGAATTACTTAACAACGATGAAATCAAGAATATTCTAGACACAATCAAGTATTATTAAGTTCTTTATTTTACCTCCAATGGAAGCAGCAGAGATGCCTCCTATATGTTTCGATTCTTTATTTATTGTTAGATATAAGTGATTAGATTATTATGTGTACAATAAATTGTTCTTTAAAACACTCGCTAATCTCTGTCAATAATTCTTCTTTCCCTCGCTTCCGATACATAACGGATTACCAGGGTTCTACCGTAAACACAAGATAATATATTACACGTTTACTAACTGGAAGTTAAATTTAACTGAAGTTGAGAATACTAATTAATAAGAGTATGTATTTTCTTTCTAATTAGATGGTGTTTTTTTTTTGTTTACAATTTTAGAGGGCTCAGAATGCACTAACAACAACAACTCAGATGGTATATGTCGTCTAGTCAGTGATTGTCCACCAGCCAAACGATCGATATTAAATCATAAACTTCATAATTTAGAACGTTGTGGCTTTAAAGGAAAAGAAGAAATTGTCTGTTGTCCAATTGGTAATGACAATAATGAAATTACAACTACAACTGAACAAGATAGTAATCCTGAAGTACGTGGACCTCATGGTGTTCGAAAATCTAAAACAGGTATCTATTTTTCTTTCCTCACAACAATTTTTGTGACTCCTTTCTAATAATTGTCATTTTTATTATTATCATTTTTTGATAAAAAAAGCTTGCGATAAATTTGCTAGTGAAGCAAACATCTCCTTAAATTTCTTCATAACTGATGGTGAAGATGCTAAACTAGGTGAATTTCCTCATATGGTAAATATTGAGAATTCTATACAGGATGTTGCAAGCAATGGTGTGTGGTCAGACAAGCACAAGAGCAAAAGAAATGGCAATCACTCATATATGAATTGGAGTGGGAGAACAGCATACCAACTCCCCAAATCGTCTTGCTTTTATCTCGCTCCCAATCATGTATGAGCGATTGCCATTTCTTTTGCTCTTGTGCTGGTCTGACCACACCATTGCTTGCAACACCCTGTATACTATATACTGCTTGTTTGTGTTTTATTAAAAAAAACAAAAAAATTGCTAATTACAGGGCGTCCTCGGTTATAAAACAGATGATGATGATATAATTCAATTCAGATGCGGTGGTTCTTTAATTTCTCATCGTTATGTATTAACAGCAGCTCATTGTATTGTAAATGTTGAACGTAACCCACCGATTTTAGTCCGTTTCGGTGTTATCGATGTACCAGAAACAACAAATAAATTATCAACAAATGATTATAATATTACAAATATTACAGTACATCCACAATATAAACGTATAGAAAAAATCAACGATATAGCTCTATTGAAACTAAATAAAAGAGTTACAACTAATGATAATATACATCCAGCATGTTTATTTGCAAGAAATGAAGAACCATCTAGTTTAATTGTGTCTGGATGGGGTGTTACAAAATTTGGTATGTATACAGTAAAAAAAAATGTATACCATATTGGCGGTCGAAGTCCGAACATAGTAGTCAAATAGTTAAAAGAATGTTGGGATAGAGATATAATTCATTCTACTCTGTCGCACTTGTGAAGAGTGTCCTATGTTCGCACTGTCAAGATCGTCGAGATCTTACAGCACGACAAAGATACCCTACAATTTCTAGAAAAACTACTCTCCATTCAACTTGTGTTTACTACACGTCCGCTACTCTGTATGTTCGCACTTCGAAAACCAGAATGGTATACAGATACAGGTATGAACAAAAAAATGAAAATGTAATTGAGGTTCTTTTTGGGGTGAGTCGTGTGAAAAATTTGCAATTAAATTCGGCAACGCTTCTATAGAGATATGAGATGAGAATCAGAGAACACAGTGGCGTATCAAAAATACCGACATAAAAAAAAAACGAGCTTCCAAATGTATCGATAATCGATACTTTTCAGCTGCCGAAGTAGGTACCTATCGATGAAATTTGAAATAGATTAAATGGATCATATGTTTAGAGACTGAAAATCAATTGAATGTCAATCTTTCCCCAAAAGGATAACGTAAACTTCAAAAGGTATTTGTGTTTCTACTGATTTTCGTATGCAAGAAATGCTTGGGAAGTGAACAGAAAACACATTCTACTGAGATTGTATAGCATAACTACAATTAGATGGCAATCGTGACCAAAGCAATGAATCAATTGTAACAATACAGTAATAAAACGTTTATCGATGGTAAACCTAAAAACTAAAGACCAAGGGCAAACTAAGAGCAGGTAACTTAAAAGTATAATGGGGCTTGTTTACCCCCCTCCCACTCAAATGGTGAGAAATTGCGTCATAGCTTCCACCATTTGAGTGGGGGTAAAATTCTGATTTTGAACCTAGGGCGGTTATAATTCTAACATCTAGAAGTTAGAAGTATAACCGCCCTATGTTCAAAACCATAATTTTCCCCCACCCAAATGGTGGAAGCAATGACGTAATTTCCCACCATTTGAGTGGGGATAAACCAGGGGGGTGAAACCGGAGACCCAAGATCGAGGTAAAGGAAAGACATATCTTCTTTCCTTCCTTGAAAGGTTTCATGCTTATGCGCAAGTTTTTATAAGTGGAAACGCTAGGACGTTATTTCGACGCATGCGCTTTGTTATGTTAGCTCACAAGGTGAGACAAAAAAAATATCCTCTTCTCTGGTTACTCTCCCACACGTTGGCTTCTTAATGGTATTTCACCCCACTGGGATAAACAAGCCTCATTAACTATGTCTTTAGACAGACGTTTATGTTTACTTCATTACTGTATTATTATAATTTTTCACTGGGTATTGTATTTGATTAATCGATTTTTTAATCGATTAATTGATTATTGATTTAACGGAAAAAAATATCGATTAATCGGTTACATAATCTACATCTCTTACTGTCAGATTTGCCCAGTTTTTTTGAGATGGTATCTAACTGGGCAATGCCGATCGACTTGCACACGTCTTTAGTCGTGGTTCGTATGTTAATTTGTTAGTGTTATTAATGGATAAATAAAAGGAGAGCAAAGACTATAGACCATAGATGTAATCGCCAAGTAGATTTAATGGACTTTGCGTAGTACAAGTCGACTACATCGACTCAAGATGCAGGTTGACTTCAGTCGACTTATTAGTGGAAGTCGCCGATCTCAATTTTGTATGAAGTGCTAATGAAAGTACGGATCTTTTTTATTAGTACCTATATTCTAACTATGATTTTTTCGATTAATCGATTCTTTTCCGATTAATCAATTAATCAAAGACGATTAATTGCGACAATCCATTTTTTTCAAATAATCGAAAATAGATTATGTATTTCCATAAATTACCTAGCCCTAGTTAGGACTGTCATCTAATAGTAGTGCAGGTATACATACTTATGAGCCCAATGGGGCTTGTTCACCCCCTACTCAAATGGTGGGAAGTTGCGTCATTGCTTCCACCATTTGGGTGGGGGGAAATTCTGGTTCTGAACAATTTGTATGATAGGGTGCTTATACTTCTAACGTCTAGCGGGTATTAGTTGTTTTGAGCATTATTAGGGATAAGTTGACAATGCTCAAACAGGTAGCACCCTCTAGACGTTAGAAGTATAAGCGCCCTATGTTCAAAACCATAATTTTCCCCCACCCAAATGGTGGAAGCAATGAGGCAATTTACCATCATTTGAGTGGGGGTGAACAAGCCCCACTGCCGGAAGGAAAACCGCGGCATTTTAACTCGTAAAAATCGGAGACTACCGTATTTAATACCAAATAGTCGTTAACAGAATCGGACTGGACTACTTTTATGGCGAGTGAAATTTGTCTGATTCCCATTTCAGATCATATTCTGTCTATATTTTGTGCAAAAGTCAAGTTAAGCCCGTGGGATATCAGTCAAGTCTAATCCAGTCCTATAATTGCCATTATAAAATTGGCAGCGGTACTAGAATACTTTGTTGATAGTTAAAGGAAGTACACACTACCGTGGGACCGTCACGTCAACCCCATTTCTCAGACAAAATTAAACTTTTGATTCTTATCAGAAAAGTGTGCAAAACTTGGGAAGGATTCGACTATAGGCTGTCATAAGAATTAACGTTTTTAATTGTTTTCCAAGACAGTTTGGACGTGACGGATCCCCGATGTAGTGCATACAAGTTTCGGTACTCTGACACATGTGCAGGGCCGGCGGAACGCAGTAAGCAGGTGATGCTAGGCATAAGGGCGCTTGATATAAAGGGGCGCCAATGGTGAAGGCGCCTCGGACGGAAAAGTAGTCCAACAAAAAAATATTTAAAATTAACATGAATTTAATAATGCTGAACATTATAATGACAATAACTCTAGGGCGCCATATGAATTCTTCCATAAGGGCGCCAAGTACCCTAGCGCCGGCCCTGCACATGTGATACTCGCAACTCTTCCATACTATTTGTAAGTGATCCTAAGGGTCACTGTAGAGTGTTTTAACCATTTTTTTTAGATAAAATTTCCAATAAGTTTTACAATTTGATTGAAAGAATGCTACGCCACTGTCTGAAGGCATATAAATAGAAAAAGAGGGTATAACACACGAATTGGATTCCTGTCCAGTTTTTTAATCCTTGTTAGTTGTGTATGTGTGCGTAACGAATTTAATTAAGCCTGATATCAACGAAACTTAACTGATTTTTCGCCGATTCTATCTATACCTCTACTGTTTTGTTGCTATTGTTATTTACCTAATTTTGAGTAAAAACAAACTGATAATTTTCAATATATGTAAATTTTTCAGGTGGTAATTGGAGTCCAATTTTACAAAGAGCCCAACTATCTTCAGTTTCATTAGATATGTGCAATTCAACATTATTTCCATTAACACAGAAAATATTAGGACGTGGACATATATGTGCAGTTGATAATACAAGTGATACATGCAAAGTAGCTTCTGTGTTTTTAAGCAATTTGTTTTATTTAAATGTGCTAACAAAAAAAAATCGTTAATTTTAGGGTGATTCTGGTGGTCCATTGCAGGTTCCACATCCAGGAAAGGCTATCTATAATATTGTCGGCATTACATCGTACGGTATAGGCTGTGGAAATGGTAATCCCTCTGTCTATACTCGAGTTTACCATTATCTCGATTGGATTGAAAATATTGTTTGGCCTTAAATATTAGACCGTTTTTTTTTTGTTTTTAAGTAGAAAATTTAATAAAATCAACAAAAAAACTGCTTTCGCTTCTATTATACATAGAATCCACCTATTTTCTGCCTGTTTTTTTTTTATTTTCCCCAGCGATACACCAGAACGGCTCTTAAAAAGAAGGATGCGTGATTTAATGGACATAGATAAGCACCTGAGACGGAGCCAATTATTGCCTTTAATAGCATTTTATACAACTATTTTATGTATCATGGTGTCATTGTGGGACCATTTTATAGGCTGTCCAGGCCCACACACAAATAAACCCCCAACCCGAAAAAACAAGCACAAGAGTTTTTATCTCGTCTATTAGAGAGACACACACACACACAAACACACTCACAATTTTCCTTCTTATCTTTATTATACGTTTGCCCGTTTTGAACTTTTATAATGATCCCTTTAATAGGAAGAGGAAGACGAAATGGTTGGAAATTGGAGAGATTTCCAGGTATAATCGAATCGTGAAATCGGAAAAATTAGGAAAGTTTGTGGAAAATATTCGTTTCTACGACTCGTTTATTTTAATAAAGACATATTTATTATTGCAATTAAAAGATTTGTTCAAAACAACGAAAATTTGAATATAAATACGATTTTAATTAGAATTTGAATATAATTATTATAAAATCAAGTTGATGTTACTTTTTGGACCAGTTTTGCGATAAAATTAGGATAATTTGGGATAGATGGGCTTTAATGGTAGTTTTATTGTGAATTTGAATTTGGCGCCAATTTTGCAACAATATTTCGTGCAACCTGTGTGACCTTGCAACCATCAGACTACCAACCTAGGACATAGAAGCAAAAAAGTCACTAAATTTTAGATGTTTAACCATAATGTCAATTTCAATGTAAAAAATATATTTGTTTTCTTCAATATTTAAGCTAAATAATTACCACAATTACGTAAATATTCATTAAAATGTATGCTAATAATATTGTTACAGAAAATGGTAATTTTTTTGAAAATTAAAAAACCTAACCTCAAACTTTATTGTTTAGCATTTTTGTTGTTGTTGTTAACACATTTCCAATGTTTGATTGTAGGTGATTCGTTTATACCAGCATCTCAACGTCCAGATGGTACCTGGCGTAAGGCACGTCGTGTTAAAGAAGGCTATGTACCACAAGAGGAAGTACCATTATATGAAAGTAAAGGCAAACAATTCTTAAATCGTTCAACAGTAAAACCAGAACCTGTACGTTTATCAACTGGTGAAACTGCACAGAATCCTATACCAGGTCTTTTTATTATTGACAATAAAGAGAAGAAATCAACAAAAAAGAATACGAAAAGTATTTTTGTTAACAATTTTATAGCAATAATTCAATTGGAATTTTTATAGAAACACTTGATGATGTTGCAAAACAATTAGAAAATACAAAAATTAGTGAGAAAGTTGATAAGAACGATAAGAAACAAGAACAATCACCACCACCACAACAGACAACAGATCCGGCAAAGAAATTGAAAAATCTTAAAAAGAAAATCCGTGAAATTGAAGTATTAGAGGAGAAAATGAAGAATGGTGCGATAGTGAAACCGGAACCGGAACAATTGGCTAAAATCCAAAAGAAAAATGATATATTTATGCAAATTCGTGAATTAGAAAAACAATTGGGGTAATTCTTTATCATCATAGATGTTTATTTACAATAATTACAAAAAAAAAAATACAATAACTGATACAATATTGAATTAAAGCGTCAAGCACATTTGTAAATGGCTGACAAGCTGAAATCAATGTTAATTGCATCCGGAAAGTATAGCGGCTTCGACCGGAGATTGAACCCGGGACCTCTCAAGGTCCGGAAGGTATAGTATGGTTTCGGTA
>JAZBHA010001125.1:18666-29543 GCA_037464855.1 Iselma pallidipennis | reverse complement strand
TAGAACAAAGAAATTGGTGGCGCCCATCATAACATCCTTTACCTTTTTTTGAATATATAGAAAAAAAAACACTACACCCACCCCAGCCGATACCTGAGTGGCCGTGGTATTGACACCGTGTTCACGGAAAGTCGTGACAATGCATTCAAATGAGACTTTCTACATGGCGAAAAAGCCGTACGTCGCTTTCGCCGTTCATCCGGCATTTGTACCGTATAAACGGCGATTTCGCCGTACAAGCGCCATGTTTGCCCTTGAAGAACGGTACGTAGGTAAAAGAATTGCTCGAAATAATGTATAGTCCATTCGAGAATCTGTGTACCTCTTCAAAGCCTGACTGTAATGATATGGCGTCTAGTGAATTGTTAGATGTACAACCTGCCCTTGCTTATGTGTCAGGTTATGTGCTGGGGAAAGTCTCAATACCAGAATGTGATAAGTGCAGAAATAGTACGTTATCCAAGCATATTACGCCTGCTCATGCTTTTAGGGAATATGATGAAGAACAACATTTGATGGACGCCAGTGAGAAAATGATAGGTCTCGTACATCTAATTCATGGAAAATGAAATTTATTTATCAACAATTTTGGGTTCAGCGATCATTTAGAAAGCAAATTTAAAAATTAATCTAATAAATAATAAGTTCTCGTTCAACTTGTGTTCTCAACATCTTTGTCAAGAGTTACTACTAGATCAGATCGTCGCAGTTTTACAAATATGTGAAAGATAAAAGGAGGAAAATGAATTCTAAACGTGGTCACCGATTTTCAGCTGTCCATACTTCTAAGGTAGAAAAGTTTAGATCATAGCGTTCTTCCAAGTAATCAATATATTTTTTCTCTTTTCGGTTAGGATTCGGTAAACGATTTAAAAATGAGAAACACGACCTTTCACCAAAGGAAGTGCTCTTTTTGGCGCTGCCATATTACGAAACAGACAGTTGCCCTCAAGTTGTGGACGATGTTATGCCCGTTAATAATATAGCAATAATGATTCAAAAATGCACGTTAAATTTTTTTCAGTTGTGTATAACATGTACTTGGGTTTGACGGCTCCAAACGTAAAACCAATTAAACATGCATGCGTCAGAACTATAAACTTGATACATTTTCTTGAAAGTCACTCTCAACATCTCCTTATCTGACTGAACACTTAACCGTCAATGAACAACGGAATGTCGTACATAAGCGTCTCTTGTATTAATTCAACCTTAGCCCTAAGTCGATATGGATGAGTGAATAAGCTTAGCGGTGCTTTAGGAAAGAATGGTATATAAGCCCCAAAATTATTCAAAATCTATTTACTTGTGGAAACTTCATTGTGGGGTAAAGAGGTATCACAATGGGTTTCAAGTAATGGTAACTGCGAGTCTTATGGTAACTATGTACCAAGAGGCATAAAAGTGCCAAAAAATGGTTACGAGAAAAAATGTGGTTTATACAACTCTACACAAAAAAATAAGCCTCCTAAATGGATTCGTCAAAATAGCAGATAAAATAATTAGACTAACACAAGAAGAAAAAAAAGAAAACAATGATTCCAGAACAGTTCGGATTCAGACCTAAGCACAGTACAGAACACCAAATTGGGAGAATGCCAAATGATATAATCTTAAATTTTAAATATGACACAACTAACAGTGATGCAAGGACTATGCAATGTATTCTACTTAAGAAGAAAAAGTAGTTGTTTCGTTACTTCACTTTGTAATCTATATCAATACCCATAGCGTAGGAGCTGGTAGCTCTGCGTTCTTCTTGTTGTCAGATTATTTTATTCTCCGTCTCTCAGCCTTTGATGGTTTCACAGGTATTTAATTTTCAGTCTTTATTGACTGCATTTCTGAATTATTTGAATTGCCCGTTTTGAATCATAAAATAATTAGATCAAATTCAGTGTAACTGATCAGTGCAGATGGTGCAGGGACAGTTAGTGAAATTCTGCCCAGGATCTCACAAAAAGACAAAAGAAAAACGCCAATAAACACAGTTGCAACAATGAGGCGTTGAACAATATCATCGTTAAAACACTATTAGGTTCAAAAAATTGTAGGTGTGTAACAACAATAAGACAGACTAGAGCACCATTAAAACATTCAACATAATTTCCTTTAAGCAGAAGACGGTGAGTACGTCCATAAAGTTAACCACCTATGTATACTTAACTGCTTGGTCTCTTCACTTCATGATTGAACTTCTCTGATCATGATCCTTAGAATAATAGAACACTCTCTTCAATGAGTCTAGGATTAATTTTAACCATCCAAAGTATTCTTCAAAATTGTTGTATAATAAAACGATAGCAAATTACAAATGAACGAATAACATTTTTAATACCGCCCAGTAGCATCTATCTCGCTGAGATGTTTACGTTATTGTTCCATCTGCATTTGGTATACAAATAGAAGTATTATTTTCTGAAAGCTCTCTTCGATGCGTTATGTGCCTATCATCCGGCACAGCTAAATTTGTCAGTTTACATATCGTAATTAGAGAACGCATTTTCACCTCCTACAGGAGGTACCTAAGGAGTCACCGTACCGATGCCGAGCGGATCATTGGCGTAGTAGCATTTTTTAATGTTTTTATGCAATTAATATGCTCATGATATGTGTAATATATACATATATCTATTATATATGTACATATTATGTATAATATTTGTATATAAGGTATATATATATAGTTAATTAATTTTGAAATTAATTCCATATTTAAGATACAGATTTCGAATTTTTCATTCTCAATTGTGTATTTTATTCAAGATAACAAACAATAAACAAGTTCGAAAAGAATTCTTAGAAAATATTCCCTAGAAAGTATTTCTTCGAATCAACTTAGGCCCTTCGAGGCGTGTTTGTATCTTTGTTTAGCTTATTTATTTGTAACTAAGGATTAAAAGTATTCGGCAGGCAAAAGTTGACTTACCCGCCGCCTAGCGGTGACCATTGGAAGCGTTCTATGTATAGCCGCATTCTCTGCGCATGCGTCAATTCAAACAGACCAACACAATTTTCACATTTTCCTGGCGAATATGCTTTTCAATTGCTATGTGTATGTCTTTGCATTTACATCGCAGAACATTTAGCCACATTTTCGGTAAGCAAACACATTTCAATTTTTAGATAAGAAGTAAACCATCAAACAAAATAAAACTCCAAGTCAACTCCACAAATATATTTAAATGTAATAAAATAAAACGGTTACGGCCGTTTCGGGTAACTACTCATCATCAGACCAAAAAAACTAGATTAGGGAAATAACAACGAATTAGATAAAAGACAAGAGAAAATTACAAAGATCTTACCAAATTAATTGATAATTAACATGTTGGAATTGAGTTAAATTTAAATTAAAATAAATAAATTAAAATTGAACCATAATTATATCAACTTAAGTTGAATTAAAATAACCACCAAAAACCCATAAATGAATAAATAAACAAAACTTCACATTATGTGGAAAAAAAATTATTGAAATTACATCTTAAAATTTAATTTTGGATTTATACGGTCAACGATAATCGGGCGGTTTCATGGTGAAAATTATACTAAAGAGAATCAAAACGGTGGTCGTTCAGTCAGAAAAAATTTGGTTATGAGCGAAAACATTTATTTATCAAAACGTTTTTGGATAATTATGTATTTAACATAGTAACAATAATAATGACAAATAAAAGACTTAATTACTACAGTATTTGAAACTGACTATAATAAGATGAAAAATAAACTAATTAATAAAATATTGATAAAAATTGAACAAATAACTTCTAACTTAATAATTAGAGATTTCATTGTCGTATTTATGAAATTCAATCGTTATTTTTCTCGGAGGAAGATTCTTCTGATGATGATGGTGGTGGCGTTTACGTTTTTTTCCAGAAGGGCTGTTCTGCTTTTTTAGGTCTTCAGGTGCGACAAACATAATCAAATTACGTGAATATTGGCCGATTTCCTCTTTCCCACAATATTTTAGATAATATTTGTTGGTTAATAAAATTTTGATGTCATCTTCATTTAGCTCGTCACTGAGACGTTTTGGTAAAAAGACATCACCAACACTAAGTGTAACGATGAAATTCTTTCCATGAATTGTATTTATAGATTTAATATTTTTAATAGGATATGGTTTATTAATTTTTAACTGATCCAGTGGCAAATGTGCAATGTTTAATTTTCCCAAACCCAATAAGTTAAGTTCGGGACGTAAACGAAGAGACGACATTTTTGAAAATGTTCTCATACTACCGTTGCTGAATTTAAACTGACGAAATTAGCCAAAAATAATGATTAATAACAGAAACAATTGTGCAATCAACCCCTATGACGTCAGCGGACAGGCTTAGACTTGAAAAAATTTTAAACAAAACCACCCTTGATAAACCGAAATTAGCAAGAAATGTTCACACGCCACCGTTACTGAATTTAAACTGACGAAATTAGCCAAAAAAATAATGGTTAATAACAGAACCAATTGTGCAATCAACCCCTATGACGTCAGCGGACAGGTTTAGACTTGAAAAAGGTGTAAACAAAATCACCCTTGATAAACCGAAATTACCAAGAAATGTTTTGTTACAGTTTGTGAAAAAATAATACCAGGAAAAAATATGCAAAATATTGGGGCTGCTAAATTTCAGGAAGGTTATGTAACAAATGTTTTCAGATTTGTAGAAATATTCTAGAAAAATAAATCCAAAAAAAAGAACGATAACAGAATCATTTGTGCAATCAACCCCTATGACGTCAGCAGACAGGGGAAAATTTGTAAATAAAATCACCCTTATCAACAGGAATAACTGGATTACCAAGATATGTTTTGTTACAATGTAGTAATTTATAAAAGAATAATACCAGGAAAAAACATGCAAAATTCTGGGGTTGCTAAATTTCAGTATAGTGATAAACAACAGAATGCTGTAGAACGTTCTAACTTCAGGAGTGACAGTAGGACTTGGACACAATTGCAAATCACTGTGAAAATTTATATCTATATTTATAGAAATGTAGGTGTGTTTTAAAATGGGTTAAACTGTATTCCTGTTGAGCGATAAGAAATTCAAGGTTTGTGATGGGGAAAAATGCAGGACTCATCAAAAATGATCTATATCAACCGTAAGAGCGTAAACAATCAAATCATTTACCGTGTTGCTATAAGAGAGTGTAATAGTGTTATTAAAAATTAAACAATTGTAAAACAGTGTTATTAAAAAAAAATTAAACAATCAAATCATTGTGTTAAGAAAGAACAAGATGACATCGGTTTTCGAACATTTTGTTGGTAAGTTAAGAAGATAATAATAATAAAAGAACATATATTAAAACTGTTTTTCTGTTTTTTCATAGAAATAATGCAGGAGTTGGAGGCGTATTATTGCGCCAATTTTGGACCTCGAAATGTATGAAATTTGAAATTAAATTTGCAGTGTAGTAATGATTATTATTTAGTTCATATGGTTCGTCACGGAAGAGTGTCACCATCCCGTCGCTGTCCCACAACATCCGGGACCATCAATATTCGATGTCAGCCACCCTGAATGGGGGGTAAAAATTAATGCTGTCTTGCATGTAAATGGCGTGATGGTATGGGTTTGGATATCAAGTAAGTCGAAAACAATTTTTATATGTGTATTTTAATGTTAAAAAAAATATATTTATTTTTTTTAGAAATCGATGGTGAAAGTGGAAATCAAGATGGAGGTTCACAGTACAAGAAGAACTGATGATTATAATTGGACTGAAACAATTATCATTATCACTATTACTGTTATTATTATTACTATTATTATTATTATCAATGTATTTTATTGGGTGTTTTATAAAATACAACAACATATTAGCAAATTCAAAAGTAATTTGATGGTATATGTTTACTTCCTTCCGTTTTAAATATTTCCTTGACAGAACAACTGATACAAAGTCTGTCCTGTATGTCTGTTTCGCCTTTACATTTAGGACAAGTGAATTTAACAGGTATAGGCATCTTGTGAATGTTTGCGGTGTGCAGGGCACAGTAGGATCTGGCATACTATCCACAACATTTTTAGGTTGTTTAATATATGGAAAAATCACACATCTGCTGAAAAAATGTCAATAAAAGAGTATCTTTGATCCCCTCTTATGAAATATATTTATCTAACACGCGTTCTGCCTATAATTCTCGCTAAGTATGAACAGTCTGTATAATGATGTACTGAATTGATATAGTGACGTCATGATTTAGTAAATGTAGCTCTCACAACAGGTAGTGGTCAATTCAAAATACAACTTAATTATTATTAGTTTTATTATTGAAATTACAGGAAACAAATGACAGAAACTGTAAAATTTTTTAACAAACCTAATTATAAAGTTAAACTATAATGTCCCCATGGTAGTGTATCGTATGACAAGTCTGAAATTACTCGTTTATGATCAAAGGGATTCAGTGCAATTTTGAACTGTTTTGTACTGAAGACTTGATGACGTTTGGATTTAATTGAATATGCAATTTCGAAAAGGGCACATGTCTGAAAATCGAAAATGTTCAATAATGAAAAAAAAAATGATTATTTTCTAAAGTAGTGTAAAATTCATCAAATTTATTGTTGAGTTACATTTTGAGGTCACTAAGCAATGAAAAATTACAGGAATATTTTACATTAAATGACATTATATATATTTTTTCAGATATTTTTTATGTATGAGATATGCCCTTTTCGAAATTGACGGTATTGAGTAGACAAAATTGAAAGATAAAAACCATATAAATTGTGCGAAACGTTTATTATAGGTATCTAAAAGTAAACATAACAAATCAAACATAAGTAATCAACAGAATTTCTTTAAAAATCATCTTCTGCAGGCTCTCTTTCGTTTGTAGTTGGCCATTGCAGTATTTCGTCATAAAAGTCTGTAAATTCTGCTGGTATGTATGTGACATTTTCGATTTTTTTTCTGTAGACGCCATAACGTTTTGACAGTAACATTAATACCAGAGTTGTGCCTTTTTGGAGGGAGCATAGTAGATGCATGGAAGCATTGAGATTACATTTATATGAAAAAGTGCATTTGTCAAAATATGCGAGATGTGCCCTTTTCGAAACTGCATATTCAATTAGATTTTGAGTAATAGTGGTTTGGCAGAAATTATTTAAACAATTGACGAAGTCATCGAAGGTAATTGAATTTTTGATGGCACTCTTTTTAATGCCTTTAAACTTTTTAGTAATGTGTGACGGATAAACTTGGGTAGCGTACATTTTTGAAAGAAGACTAATGAAGGACCAAAACGGTTTCCCTGCCAATTCATCCTTCATGACACCGAGCTTACGTTTGTTAACACGTGGTACGTTATAAACGTTGTCTGGTGAATAATCACTGGTGTCGAAATATTGATGACAATCATTACGTATAATCTCGTAAACGTCATCACATTCAATTTCATAGATTAAACTGTCCGTATCGGTGTAAGCAATTTTACATTTATCATTAAACTGCGGAACCATATAACCATAATGAAAATCATATAGCGTTGTTTTAGACAAATCCAATATACACATTCCAATATAAATTGGCTTATCAAAGAAGACTTCCTCTCTATGCAATTCGACGGCGATGAGGTTTTCTTCAAAAATTTCACATGATTTAAATTGTGGTTGTGCAATTAAATTAGCAGCGCCATAACGGCCATCCCATTTTGTGAGTAATTTAACAGAACAATATTTTCTGACGTTCTCGATCGTTTTACCATAAATAGAGTTATTAAAAAATTTATATAGGTTCTTTTGGAAATCATTTTTGGCGTTGGTTCTGAGATGTGTATTTAAATCGATATATGGCTTAAGCCAAGGACTTTGTTTGAAACTGAGAACACGGTGAATTTTTTCCACAACCAATCCATTATCCATTGCTTGTTGTAATGTCCGGTAATGTATAATATATCGTTCTTTTGGATACTGGGTTGCCATTAATTTTTTTTTCACGTTGACCAGGTGCAGAAATATGTTCTGGACAAAACGGTAAATCACGATGTAGATCATGTAAGGACTCTGGATAGGAGAGATCAACTTCTAGTATATATCCAACGGGGTTTGACATTTGTAATATTCAAATTTTCAATTTCATCAGTATCCAACCATTTAAATTCCCCATATGGTAATGACTGACACATACTGAGGCCATACAGATTATTAACATCGAAGTACATTAAATAAGTTGACTGTTTCGATGAGTCAAAGTCAGGTAAATATTTATTATTGGCGTGGACGTATCTTTTTGAACATTGACTTAAACCACCTCGAATTCCACGTTCAATAAATAATACTATATCTATATCCGTGAGCAATTCTAAATTAATTTTAGTATATTTTAACATACAATCAAATGTAAATGATGGAGTGGTTATATAGCAAGCAGCATCTAGCCCGTGGCTGGCCATGATATCTTCACGAAATTGTTCGAAAACGTCGGCCAATAATAAAATATCTGTTTTCAAATATAAGTCGGAATAGTCACCAAGTGTTTGGCACTTAAATGCTGACCATACACGTCGAGCATGTGAGTAATCATCCAATGAAATATTGCATTTATTTAATTCACTATAGAAATCTTCATGTTTTGGTAAATGGTTGTATGTAGGTTAATTTATCGTAGGAGTCCAGAAAATCATACGGGAAAACACCTTTCCGTTTCAGTAATTGTAACTGTTCAGCTGTTAAATCAGAAAATTGTGATTGTAAATTGGGACAGTGTTCCAAATATGAAGCCAATGTATCTAAACTGCTTGTCATAAAACGGAAAGAGTCAATAAACCGGAAATTAATTTGAAAATCAGGGATATGTTTCGTAAAAGAAATATAGTTCTCTTTAGTTAGAGGTAATAGGTCAATTTTGCCGTTTATATGTGTTGCTAGTTTTTTAATAATGAAATGTGCATCGTAGCCACTGATGTTGTGAAAAACAACAAGAACTGTATGTGAATCTTGGAAATTGAGATTATAGTTCTGATGGGCTGGTCCTCGATATTTTCCAGTTAAATGACAATGGTCACGTACCTTATCTTGAATAAATGGTTTTTCACAGATGTGACAATTTGTTGCCGTTTGAAAATTTTGTTCTTCATCGACGGTCATTGACTCCATTGGTAACGAACACAAGAAAACAGACATTACATTTTCGGCAAAGTTATATAGTTCATTGACAAACCATGTTTCAGGATCATCACCGCGATAGGCTCTATAATATGATAATGTATCATCATACAAACACTTGACATAATAACCGATACTGTAGGGGACATGAACTTGATAATCTTCATTATTTTTTTGTGGAACTAGCAAACATTCGATGTCAGCATAAATAACAAAGGGAACTTTGATCTTGTTTTGGAAATTTTTGAACGTTATATATTTTTCTTTTTCAGTTGGTAATCGAATATGTGTAGTGTTGAGCAGAGAACAGCCGATTTCATGTTGTTGAAGTTTTTCTGATGATTGAAAATAATGTAAGCAACGATATATTTTCTACCATCATGACTGTTAAGTTGCTTCGATAGAGGGTGTGACAAATCTTTTATCCAGACAAAATGAAAATTAACTTCTTCAAAATCAAGTGAAATGCCTTACCTGGGTTCCAGGTAAGGCCTTGAGAGAATTTTTCTCCAAAAACGTAAGTAGGTACAGTATAGTATCGCAAAATCTCTTGTGGAGTGACTTTTGAAGTCATAAATCTTTAAATACTTGGTCACAAAAGAAGAACAAATTATTGGTAGCAGATGTGTTCAAATATACCTGTTTATTTAAGACTCTTTCTCGAAGATAAATATTGAATGCAAATATTTTGTGCGAATAATTTTTCAGTTGTAACGTTACTCGCAATTTATAATTAAACTTAAAAATATTTCAAAGTTAATAAATAATTCAATTAATAAAATAATTTATTGCAATATGCATATCAAAGAGGAATATTCAATACCGATGTTTTGGATGCATACTGATTGAAAAAAAAATTATTCCGGGATTTCCTCATCTTGGGTATCATCATCATCATCATCATCGTCATTAACATGAATTATAATTTCTGGGATCGGAGTTTCACCCAAAAAACCATTTTCTATGTTAATGACATGTCTGATACAATTCTTCCAAGACGAAGAATCAATTTTTTCTGTGCAATGAATTACTCAACTGCAACATTATTCGCAGTTAGCAATTCTTCATTAATACGAATATGAATTATAACAGTCTAGCTTTAACTTGTATATCTACCAATCATTCTACCAATCATTCATGAAAAGAAAAACTACCTGTTCAAAATTGAGTCCTTCTTAGAAAGGGTTATTATTAGAGTCTTAAAATGCAGTTATATCTTTCTATGTGACGTCACTAATTCACACAAACGACAGATTTTCAATTTGGCTGAAGTTTGAAAATCAGTCAGTAGCCCTAGTAGCACGTGCAAATAACTGTTCGTTAGTGAAAATAATACAAAATTTAAATTACAATATGTGGAGAGCGTGGGAAGTTGATAATTGTGACAATGAAAATGTGGAAGAGGAAATCGTCAATGAGGGGGTAGTTGAAAATAGGGCAATAAACGAAAATATAGAAGAAGACCAAGTAGAAGAAGTTGAAATGCTCGACGAATCAACTGACGGCTTAAGAGAAGAACATCACAATCAAGGTAAAACGTTGTAATTATAGAAAAAATGTCGGCAATAGTAACAAGTGTAACATGCCTTATTGCAGATAATGTGAATAATAAAAGAAAACATTTTTCTGAAGACGCAAAGTTGCTAGTACAAACTTTGCATTCGTCTTTAGTTGAGCGACGGGTTAAATACCCTGCAAAGCTAACAGTCGAATTAATTAAAATGCCGTTATCAAGTGTCTATAAAA
>JAZBHA010001125.1:0-15153 GCA_037464855.1 Iselma pallidipennis | reverse complement strand
TTATTAACTATCAGTATTTATCAAGCAGAGTCGTTTGTACTAATTAGTTTAGTGGTGCGTACTTAGGTGCGTGTGTATGAAGTAGTTTAGTATTGCTTAATTAGTGTAGTGCTGATTCATTAGTGTAGTGTTGATCACTTAGTTTCATGTGTAGTAATTAGTGTAGTATTAATTAAGTCGTGGTGAGGCACCAGCGAGTGCTTACGGGACTACGGGCAGTTCACTACCCCCGCACACCAGCGAGGACGTCCACGGTCTGCACGTGTGTTGGAAGTCGAAGAGGACGTCGTTCGGCGGGCTGAAGAACACACTATGACCAGCACCCGACGAGTAGTGTTGGAACAGGGGGTCTCGCAGTACATGTTGTGGCGCACATTGCGCGAGGAGGGTTCGCACCCCTTCCATCTCCAGAAGGTACAGGCCCTCGAACCTGGTGATCCGCTCCGTCGGGTGGAGTTCTGTCAGTGGTTTCTCGCCCAGCTTGCAGCAGTTTCTGAAACACATCCTGTTTACGGATGAAGCAGGGTTTACGCGAGCCGGGGTAAGTAATCCATCAGTGCGAGCGTCGGCCGTATTCTACATACTTCCCTTACAGGTTCTCAACGCCCATAATACGGTGATATGGAGCTTCGAAAATCCACACGCGACCGTCCAGCAGCAATTTCAACACCGGTTCTTCCTCAATGTGTGGATGGGTCTGCTGGACAACCAGTCGTGGGCCCGTACTTTTTACCTCCCCGGTTGGATGGCCGACTGTATCTGCAGATTTTGAGGGGGGACTTACGGACGCGCTGGAGGATGTGCCTCTCAATACGGTCCGCGGATTATGGTATCTTCACGATGGAGCTCCACCGCATAGTACGGGCGACGTCACCGCATAGCTGAGACACCAGTTTGACTACCGGTTAATAAGCCGTCATGGACCAGTATTCTGGCCAGCCCGTTCACCGGACCTGAACCCCTGTGACTTTTTTTGTGGGGCAACCTGAAACAGTGCCCGTGGAAAGTGCGGAACACTTACAGCAGCATTTTGAACAATATTTGTAATTTTGTCCGTTAATGTGTTGTATTCGTGTAGTGTTTATAATGTATTTTATTTATCATCCAAAGTGCTGTGTGTGTTCAATAAGTAGGATTTACAGTTGTGTGCATCATTTGTGATGAAGGCAGTACCAATAGGACAGCTTTATATCAATTAGCGAAAGAGACGTGCAACTCCTCTCAAGAAACAAAATTTATTGTAAATAATTCAGAAGTTTTCATACTTTTTGATACGCCGCGTTAGATTAAGTTCATTCGAAATGCTTTATTGAAATACAATATTCACAAGATAAGGAGCGTGAGGTATATCAGGGTAGCTTACGAATTAGACAAGTCAAAAATATTTCAATGTCTCTATAAACTGCACGACAGTTACTTTCAAAATTCGAAATTAAAACTGGAAGTGGTCGTTGCAGCTTGAACATTGAGCAATTTAGTAGCGAGCTTCATTGAATCTTTTTGTGCAGAAGGAAAATTTAAACGCAAAAGCGATATTTACCGCCGAGTTCGTTTCCAATGTTGACCAACTGATCGATAGTTTGAAGGGAACGACACGTCTGCCTGATGAGGGAAAACAATTAAGACAATGCATCAGTGACAGGACACTGCATCTCAAATTTTGGGAAGAAATAGAAACTAAAATCAGTAGCTGGGAGTTTGTCAATTTAAAGGATAATTTACAAACAAAACAAATGCTTCCTTTTATAAAAGGCTTATTGAACAACATAACAGCTATATAAGAAATATGGAAAGTTTGTAAACGTGCTGGATTCAAATTCTTGGCCACTCGTCCTCTTAATCAAGACTCAATTGAAAATTTATTTTCAATAGTTCGGCAAATACAAGCACTAGCTGTTACCAATTCCAGAATGCCCTAAAAACTTCCGTTTTAAATAGTTCAATTTTCGCGAAAAGTGTAAAATCTAATTGTGAAGACGATGCAGGCAGTATATTGGACAATATGCAATCTTTTTTAGAAAATAATGCCAGCATGATGTACGGAAGGGACGGAGTTGAAAATGAACTAATTAACATTAATATGCCATCCATAATAGACATATGGTTATGGTATGTGGTTATCTAATAAACCAAAAGTGCAGTGAATGTGACACGTACCTGCCCGATTAGTAAAACTTTAGAGTTAGGAGATTTGTTTATTAGAGAAGAATGTAGTAATATCAGTCATGTTTATAACATATTAATCGATGATTATGGTTAGGGTTGTTGTTGTTATTTGAATTTGGCGCTACCATCGTGCGTACACCCATACGACATATCTGTGTTCTGTAATTTGTCATTTGTATTAGTCAGTGTATGTGTGAACGTTGTTATGATTGATGTTGTCTCACCAACTGATTTACTCCTATTGTTGTTTAATGAAACAACACACATTATCAACATTATGATGTTGATAATGTGTCCTTTGATGCATTAAATTTTAACAATAGGTATTGTTATTAAGTGTTGTTTTTGCTATTGATTGTATTGTACATAATTAAATATATATGTTGTATTCTTTGAAAAAGCCATAGAGCACATGGCGAAACGTCGGCGTTTTGTTTGAATTAGTTGATATTTGAATACAACATAATAGTATCTTAGTGTTTGTATTTTATTGTCCAGTTTCCCAAGAATTTAAAAGTTAATATATTGCACAAAATATTCATCGAAACCAGAATCTACAAATTTATTCGATCTAATACGTGATATTAATTCTACAAAAACACTATATCAAAAATTTTGGAGCATTGCTTCTCGTACATTGAGTCATCAAGAAGTTGGTGCCCTTGAGGCTGCTGATGCATTACATCCCATTGCTTGCTTACTTAATTAATCACTACAGATTTAATGTGGAGATTTTGCTTTTAGTACATCAACCTTGGAGAAATTCCGAGATTTAAAAAGTAGCTATGATACTTGAACTGAATCATTAAAAAAAAATTGGAAAGCTTCAAGAAGCTGTAAAATATCATGAAAGAGGTTTAGATAATATTGAAGAGAAAACTGATAAGCATCTGCATGAAGATGTGTAACAATTTATCGAGCATTCCAATTACCAGTTGAACACGGTGCTCTCTATTACAATCAATTATCAGATATCCGTTACAAGTGTTACGTACAGAACACATGATTATTTTTGAAGATTCACTTCAACTTCCACCTGTCAGAGGAGACCACGTATTTGTACAATTCCCACCAACAAAAAAACGACAAGCTTATGAGTTAACTGGGAAGCTTCAATTTGTGGCGTAATTTATTTACTTACGATGAATCAACAATTAATATGCGATAAAAAACAGATCTTCGATCTAGCGATTTGCTTTCACGATCGCGAATAGGCGCTTCTATTCCCGATAATAAATTATTGGAATCGCTACCACTAATCCGAAATCAAATTGCGATGATCGCTTACCTCAAATATGTAATTATATCGATAAGTTACCTGAAAATGCTGTTTGCTTATTACCGACATGACAACAATGTGACGTACTTAATTCGACTATATTAGAACAAATTGCGTCTGAAGAAGTGATACCACAGATTGTCTAAAGAAGTTAATAAAGAAGACATCAGCAATTCTGAAAAAACTAGAAGATGATGATTCGCGAACTGTAGGATTGGCTAAAGTAATTATTATAAAATTAAGGTTGGAGCAAAAATTATGATCAGACGTAATCTTGATGTTACTTTAGGACTTGTAAATAGTGCGACAGGACAGGTTGTATCGAGAAACGAATCTGCTCATCACTATGAGCAGAGACATTGGATCTATTAGAATAAAACTTTGTAGTGGTGCAGAATACACCATTCAATGGGTTGGAGGCTAAATTTCAAATTACGAATGATGCTTATGTTATTGGGCAACAAGTGTACGTTAATAATTGTAATAGCTTAAGTACTTCTGCAGTCTTACAATTATTTGGTGACCATTTTCATAGCGACAAAAAAATGAATCCTTTATTATTCTTTAATGAACTATGTGAAAAGTACCATGACATTAAATGTTTATTTAATTATTTGCAATATATAGATCGATGTAAAAACTGCAATTATCATTACCAGTTTTATACGATGTTACCACTATCGATCAGTTGATTACCAACTTTTACTTAAAATGGTAAGAAACTCAAGCTTTCTGCGCAAACTGTGCTAAGAATTGTTACATTCTGCATAAAATTGATACATCTTCAGTAGGTTCATTTGTCGCTTTTTCGTTGAATTTATTTTCTAGTGGAAATAAAGTTAAAGAAAAGGGTGGAAAAGGTTTTCTTGAAGCAATTCCGTCAACCAAAGTTTTTTCATTTCACTTGGTGCCAAGAATTTGTCTTGAACACGTGTTTAAAAACATATTGTTCAAAACAATTGATTTTATCGAATACCATGTGAAAAATGTCTGGGGGTTTATACCTTTTGGTGTTTGTTCATTTATTATTCCATTTATATCACTAAGGTAAAAGATGAAAAGTTTTTATTATATTATTGTTTCTTTTTGATAATAGCTTTTAGTCGCGTTAAAATTTTTCGGCTTCGCCAGCTATCAAAAAAGCACAGGGAGTAATAAATATATATCAATTAGCCAATCAAGTGTGAGTCGTAGCGTTATAGAGGTAAGCAATGCACTGAATACACCACAAATATTAAGACAGTGGGTACATTTCCCAAGTAATCTTCAGGAACTCCAGAATTTACGATGGGTTGTTTTCATATAGGTATAATAAAGCCATATATAAACACAGTATTTCAGGTTCTTCGACAAGTTTAGTTTCCCGGGCACACATGTTGCCATAATAAGGCCTTCTAACAATAATCCCCATTATCCGGAACATATATTCATCAATAGAAAACAATATCATTCAATAAATGTGCAACTGGTACAGTAGTATAAATTAATAAAAAGCAAAAGTTTAAGCTACGTTTTTAGGTCTGCGATGGAAACATGCGAATCATGAATGTTAATGCACGATTTCCGGGTAGCAGTCACGACGCGCATATTTGGCGTCAGTCATCTGTATGCCATGCTTTATTAGATATTCACAGACAGGATCCAGGGAATAACTTTTTCATCATAGGAGGTTCAGGTAAAAAAATATAAAATTGAATTTTGTGTTCAAAATACATGTTTCTAGGTTACCCGCTAAGGCCACATTTAATAACACCTTTAAGGAAAGCGGAGCCCGGAACAGTTGAGGATACAACGATAGGCTCTCACATGTGAGGAGTACTATTGAAAGATGCAATGGTGTACTGAAGAAACAGATTTCGCTGTTTATTGAAACATAGGACGTTGCACTGCCATCCTCTATCTATCTATAAATGCATGTGTTGTTTTGCATAATATGTCTTTAAACATAATGTACCCGAAGTATTCAAGTACTTTTTTAATCTTACATAAAACTACAAAGCACTGTAGAGACGCATAGCTTGGCGCAATTTTTTTACAGGTATCTATAGATATCTGTTCTGGCAAAATAAAATCAGTAATTTATAATTAGCGCAGAAAAGGGAGCAATAAAGAAAGAAAATGAGGAAAGAGAAGTAAGCGAAAATTAAAAACAAATCTAGATTATCATAAGAAGTTAGGAATAAGCAATCATGTTGCAAAACCAGAAAAGTCACACAACTAAGAAAATTTTAAGGTTTGATCAATTTTATAGAAGATTTATCCCTAACGCCGCACAGCTTCAGGCACTACTTCACAAGTTTCTTCGTAGCCAGAAAGCCAATGACAAAACAACACCACAGTGGGACGAAGAAACAGACAGCGCATTTCTACAAGCAGAAGATGCCGTCGCAAATGCGACACAACTCCTGCATCCCGTCCCCAACGCAGAAATTTGCATGCTGGTACAGTTCAGCAATTTTGAATTGAATAATTGGATTTTTCACGCTTAATTACTTTACGGGTCTTTTACAGCACTTTGACTACCGATAGTAGTAAAACTGGCCTAGCTAGAGTATTTGTTTACTTTTGGTCTAGGTCCGTACTTAACTAGAACCAGAATGAAAGCAAACGATGTTTCATCATTCCGACATATTTTCAGGTAGTTAGAAATTCTAAGAAGGCCCAATAAATAAAGATCGTACGGGTCTGTTTAGTTTTTTGAAGAGGGTTGTGACAGCTTTATGACGACCCTCATTACTAGTGTGGTTAAACATTGTAAAAGTCGAAGTCATTTATCCAATTCTCGTTGGGGCCACTATACATCTATCAATATATGCAATTGGAACCGTTCTACAACAGTCAATCAAAATTGACAGCCATTAGCATTTTTCACAAAAAAAGACCACGGCACAACAAAAATATAGCACGTACGATAGAAAATCGTTGGCAATATACGCAGCTGACATTTCTTTTCCATACAGTTGCTGTATCACTCATTTGCAAGATACAAAGATTTGAAAGTAGTTTGCACGAACATATGCTATGAGTCGATATTTTCATATTAGGTTGTGCCTGCCCAAACCATCCTTAGTGCAACACATAATGTAAAGCAAAATTAATAGTGGATCTTATTGAAAATAGCAGGTAGAGATTCAAGGAAGCACCACAGTAGCACAATTCTACATGAATGATTGCGGATGGCGCAAGAACGGTTGGTGCAATTCTGCCCAGGATCTCACAAAAAGACAAAAAAAGGTCAATAAACACAGTTGAAGCAATGAGGCGTTGAATAATATCATCATTAAGTTCAAAAAACTTTACGTGTATAACAACAGTAAGACAGACTAGAGCAGCATTACAACATTCAGCATAATTTTCTTTAGGCAGAAGACGATGAGTACGTCCCTAAAGTCAACTAAACTGCTTGGTCTCAAAATTTTCTCCACTTCATGATTGAACTTTTGCGTTACTGACGCGCCTTGCGACTCTGAATATTCGTGCTTTCACTTGCCTAAGAACTATGAACAGATACATTGATATACTAAGGTGTTGTTATTGTTTAAAACACGTGGACGCGAGCAAGTATTGTCTTAGACTAATGCAACGAGGCGGCCGTCACCGTCACTTCCACAACCACCACCACCACCTCCACCCCAGTACACATTGTCCACTCGAGGTTGTAGACGGTGATGTAATAAATGTGCAGGAGGTTATCAACATTGATAATGAACAATGGGATGTCTATTATTAATAAATGCAGCGAAACAGAGTGGGATTAGAGAATTTTAGCAGCGAGATAGACTTGACTAACAGGACGGCAGAGTTAAAAGATAGCCGTGTACAATTTCCAATTAGGTCCTGGAAACAATGGAGCATTAATCTCAGGGATGTGAAAAAAGTGTGTCTGAGAATGTGGATTGAAAGGTAGCAGTGTGAGAATGGAAATCTGCAGGTAGTTATCACAACTGATAACAATAATGAACAACGGAATATCTATGGCTAATAAATGTAGTGAAACAGAGGTGGAGTAGAGAATTTTTGATCGAGGGAACTTGACTAGTCTTGTGGAACAGCCCATAAACAGTACCAATCAGACTCTGGAAATTATGGATTAGTGAACCTAGAGATGCGAAAAAATTGTGTCTGAGAATGTGAACGGAAAACAGTCCACATCGACTAAATATACTCCCGCCTACTTGAATTTTGGTCGTAAACTTCGATTACCCAGCAAAATCGTCAATGATGGCATCGACGACAACATCACCGAAAATTCGCATCAGGTCCGACTTGGTAAATTGCATGATGTATACTATTTTCCAAGATAACTGAACTTGACTTGACTTCGTTTGCGGTTTCGGTGGTTAGGTTTTACAACGACACCCCTATAAATAAATCTAAAAAGAACGCACAACTGGGCAAAGCACAGACCCGTATTTGGGAAAAAACATTGAAAAAGTCTGAAAAACCCTTTTTACTTACTGTACAAAATTTTATTTTCTCTCTTGTGAAGAAATACAAAAACTTTGAGTACGGACAGTTTCAATGTTTAGATTTCTAAATACTGTCATAAATGTTACCCAGAGTCCCTTTACAATAAACGGAGGGAAGCAGGTAGTAAGTACTTGCCCGAGGCGATTCAAATATCGTGAAATAAACTATACTAGAATTTGTGAAAATCAAAGGTTGAAATAAACAATCGCGAACCTAAACAATACATATTAAGAGGTAGATTAGATAACATGAATCGTTTTGATGATGAAGAATGACACAACAAGAGAAAGAACAGAAAGAGTTATCCCTTTCAATCCCTTATTTCAACGTATGGGTTGTTGAAGGCAATTGTTTCTTTAACGATGGGAAAAGCCGACAAATTTTTCTATTGTTAACGAATTTTTTAATTACATTAACAGGTACTAAAGGTAGTACCCCGACAATTATTTCAAAAAATTAGGAAAACCCAATCTCAGAGAAATTGTTTAATTGAGGGATGTCATTGTGTATATATTTACGACCTTTTATAAACAAAACAACCAAACATTCGTTTTCTTAAACGATTTGGAGACCGACAAATTTTTCTATTGTCAACGAATTATAAAATTATAAATTTATATCAAAATACGGAAAACAACTGAACATTTTTTATTTGCAAAAATTTGCTTTAATTCTTTTTATAATTAATATGTTATTATAAAACAAAAATGGTATGGTAAACGTGCATTAAAATTGGAATAGGTATACTCCACACTTCTGTAGAAGAAATTCAAAATTAATTTTATTTGCGACTTTTCAAACCTACATGTGCTTTGATTGCATCTTTTTCTAACTTATCAGGATTTTGCATAAGTTTCTCTCAGTTTATGTGATTTCATAAACAAAATACACGTCATTTTAATGAAACTGTATTGCCAACACTGCTTACCGACTGAATAGTTATTGGCTAGATAAAACGACATGGAAAGACGCTTCAAACTTATTCGTCTACTAAATCTACCCAATAACGTTATTTGGCCAATACTTTTTGGGAGCTTTATTGGGGCGTGGAAATACCAGCCCTAACTGATTTAACAGCCGAAGGATTTTTAAATGTTCTAAAAAGATTTACAGCATGGCGCGGCATGCCCTGCAATATTTACTCGGACAATGTAACCAATTTTGTGGGAGAATTTAAAAATTTATTCAAACAAACATCGTTCGAATATGCGTTACAGACCGAACTGACCAAGGCACAAACCAATGGGCATTTTATTCCTGCTCGTTATCCACACTTTACGGGGGCTTGTGGGAAGCCGGAATTAAATCGGCAAAGAGGCAGCTAACGCGAATAATGGGAAACAGCCACTTAACATTTGAGGAATTTTACACCCTGTTAACGAATATTAAGGCCTGCTTAAACCCGAGGACGCTCACGCAGCTATCGGATGACCCAAATGACCTAGCTCCATTGGCGCCGAGTCATTTTCTTATTGGTGAACCGCTAAATGCACTGACAGAGGTTTTATTAGAAACAGAACCTCTCAATCGACTGTCACGATGGCAGAAGGTTACACAACAACTGTGACAGCATATTTGGAACCGGTGAAAGGATATCTTAATCAGTTGCAACAAGGAACAAAATGGAAAATAACAACCCATCCAACCACGACAGTAGGTCAATTAGTAGTCTTGAAGGAAGACAACGTACCATCGCAAAAATGGAAAATGGGACGTATCATTGAAGTACATCCTAGTGTTGATGGCATCGTCCGTGTTGCAACCATCAAAACCAACCATAGAATGAACAAACGAGCAATTAGAAACATCTGTGTTCTACCTACGTCGTAACGAAATGTGTATTGGTATCAATGTGTACTGTCTTGAGTGCAGCAAAAAAAACAATTGAGAAACCGATAGTTAGAGGAAGAACTCGTATAGTAGTAATTAGCGGAATTTATCACAAACTTCCCAACTGTAAATTTATCAATATTGTATGATGCTTATCACAATATTGTTGTAGTTAAGCTCACTAGTTAGAATTTTATATTAAGATGTTTTTGTAGTTAAGATTACTAGTTAAAGGTTTTATAGCAAGTAGTCAGTTATAACTACACAGGTATATCAAGTTGAAAGACTTGCAGTCCTTCAAGGCGGGGTGTATGTTAAGAGAAAAATTAATTCAATTATTATTACAAGAAGAAATTAAACAACTTACTTATGAAGAAGCTGAACGTTCGTTAGCTAAAAAAACCGTACTCGAACGGTGAAGCTTCGGAACCTAAGAAATTAACACAATCATCATCACAGACACAACAGTCGAAGAATTCAACAATTAAAACACTACACTACAACTGACGATTGTTATGAAGAATATCGGAGCACGAACGCTAAGACGCTTAGAAAAATTGTATTATTTCTGTTATTTAATTAACTTTCTTTAATTTGCTATTATAGGGAAAATTTTACGAATATCTGAGATTGTTATATCTGTTAATAGAGATAGATTCACTTATGGTAAGAGAGATAGATATACTGGACAATTAGTGGACAGTCTTGTGACAAGGGCTGAGAGGGTGGTTCATGGTAAACCTTTTACCAATTGGAACGTTGTTCCCCACCCACAATTTAAAAATCAAATTTTTGTAAGTGAAAAAGAGAGATCAAGACTAACTGTCAATAAGGACAGTTGGTCACATATCATCATTTTGGTTCAAATAAAACAACAAGGCGGAGAATAGATGATTTTTATTTACCTGGTCCTTCGACAAATTTAATTCAACAAAACAATCAGATGAATTCAAGCACAACTCCATATCTTTATCTTTATCTTTATCTTCTTCTGGCTCTTTATGGATGTCGATGAAGAAATTTCAATTCAAGCATCCTCACTCTCTAAAGATTTGCTTGCTCCGCCCAGCACGCTTAGCGGGACATTTGAATCATGTATCTATCCTTGTTTCTATCGCAAGTTTATATTCCTGTCCCTTACTATGTGAGCTTATCTACTATTGGCCGAGTTTGTCAGCTGTAAATGAGTGGGGAGGAGATGGAGATGAAGATATGAATGTGGATTTTGTTTGAATTGATTTTAATTGCTAAGCAACTCCTTAGAGATGAAGATAAAGATATAGAGTTGTGTTTCAATTCATCTGTATATCGTTTCTTGGAGAAAAAAATAAAGATAAGTTCTTCTCTCGAAGAGCGCATACAGTAAATTTAGAAGATGTGCTCCAAACAACTGGCCGTACTTAAAACGTACTTCAAGTACGGTTTTTGCATAAAAAAATATTTAAAATAAGATCAAAAAATTGTAAATCAGTTTCGACTTTTTACCATGATTTTACAGAAATTTCTAAGTGAAACGTGTTATAAAGGTATTGAAATTGCTTGATATTTTGAACCAATGAACAACTAGCAGACAACAACCCTCCTACCCACCACAGATTGAGGGAGGAACATCTTTTTTGACTCCAATGTTGGGAGGACATGTGTGTACACGTACGTGGGAAAGTACATTTGTAGCACTCGGCGTGGTTACAGTTCTCGACTTCGTCTCGCGCTGCGATTTCCACGCCTCGTGCGACAAATAGATACTTTCCGCACTTGTTACACAAATAACTATTATCTGCCGATGAACGGCTTTAAGGGGTGGAAAAAGCCCTTACAGTTTGTAAGTAAATGGTGTTGTTTCCAAGTTTCGCATACATATGTAGGGGTACTTCACCCCTTACAGGGCCTTTATTCGAGAAACGCAATGACCCGTATCTTTTACTTTTTTTGCTCTTCAAGGCGCAATTAGTGCTATCAAAATATACGCAGTAGTTTTCTCGCTATAAGGATTTTTTAAACTCCAACTCTTATAACTTTTATCCCGTTCATCATTTTTCACCAGAATTAATTTCCATTTGGTCGCAGTTGAATATATTGACTGCAAATATGTGAAACTTCGGAACAACACCATTTAGGTACCAACTTTAAGGGCTGATTTCAGCCCTTAAAACAGTTTATCGGCAGATGAAAAAATACATGTCTCTTAGAATTTGATGTAGAATAACACATTAAAAGAAAAACGAATTCGGAAGCGGCGCCCAAAAGACCTTTCCTTGTAAGTATGATTACAAGATATATTAGTTGACCGGAAATCTCATGCAACTTTAAGACAGAAAATCTGCACAAGTGCAGCTGGCAGGAAGTCCATTGCAACGTAAGCGATAGGAAATTCGATGCCAGGAAGTATGCACACGTGCACGTGGCAGGAAATCCATTACATCGTGAGCGATAGGAAATCTTATGCATAAAGGATGGAAATACGTATTTGAGGAAATCATGAATCTGCACAATTAGCAAGAAGGTTTGAAAACAGGAATTTGCATAATCGCCAGGAACTTCTGAATCACATGATCAGCTTTCAATTTTTATTGATTCTGCATCATCAGCACCTGGGTGTCAAATTAGAATTCACAATGACACCTGAATGATAGTTCTCCTCGTGTACGGCATGGGTGTCAAACTCATATATGGGCACGGGCCAAAAAGTACGATTTTACAGAGTCTGCGGGCCGCAGACAAAGAGGTCTCCCAAAAGAATTTGCAATGCTTAGAAAATGTATTTTGTATTTTTTAAAATTCCATTATATTATTTTAATAAAATCAACTTCAACCTTCGGGTCGCGGGCCGCATTATCGGCTTTGGAGGGCCGCATGCGGCCCGCGAGAGAGCATATAATGCAATAATTAATAAAGAGATGGGTTATTTAAAAGCGTCTAAAGCATTTCGTGTACCTCGTTCAACTTTAGAAAGCTACGTAAAAAATCGATCGAAGACTGTACATCAGTTGATTAATACAAAATTAGGTCGAAAATCTACGTTTTCTCCAGAAATGGAAAATCAGTTGATGGATTACTGCCTACTTATGGTAAATCGTTTTTATGGCTTAAGAGCTTCAGATGTCTGTACATTAGCTTTCCAATTAGCTATAAAGAACAATCTACCTCACCAGTTTGTAGCTAATAAAAGAGCAGCAGGCAGGAAATGGCTTAAACTTTTTTTAAAAAGAAACCGCTCTGTTAGCTTCCGAAGACCCGAAGCAACATCAGCCAACAGAGCAAAAGGATTCACCCGTAACAATATCAGTGGTTTTTATGATATTTTGGAAGAAGAATTCGTAAAAATTAACTTCGATCCTACTAGGATTTATAATGTGGATGAAACGGGTGTAACAATTGTTCAACATAAGCAAACGAAAGTCTTAAGCTTGAAGGGCCAAAAGCAGGTAGGGGCTTTGTCATCGGCAGAGAGAGGAGCTCTAACTACCCTCGTCACATGTATGAGTGCTGCTGGAAGTTTTGTACCACCTTTATTTGTTTTTCCGAGGGTTAATATGAAAAATGAGCTCAAAGATGGAGCACCACCCGGTTCAGTTTTTGCTCGCCACAAATCTGGCTGGATTCAGACACATATATTCACCCAATGGTTTAGACATTTTATTACTTACACGAACCCCACAAAAGAAAAGCAAATTATTCTTATTTTAGATGGGCATTTTTCTCACACGAGAAACTTAGACGTGATTGCTTTGGCACGGGAAAACGGAGGGATAATTATATCACTACCTCCTCACACGTCTCATCGGATGCAGCCTCTCGATGTCTCGTTTATGGGTCCATTTAAAACTTATTATGCCAAAGAAATGGAAACATGGTTGAAAATGCATCCAGGACGAGTCGTTACTTCTTACCAAGTGTCAGCATTAGTGGGCAAGGCTTATCTTCGTGCAGCTACTTTAGCAACAGCTGTCAATGGTTTCCAAAAAACTGGCATATTTCCCTTTAATCGCGATATATTTCAAGACCACGAATTCGCACAAATCGACCAACATGTAGAAGGAGGGACAGCTGAAAGAGTTCTTGAGGATATCGGTGAAAATGCAGATCAATCGTCTGCTCGACAACAAGCGAAACTTGTTTCACATTTGCCCCCTTCTACTGAACAACCCAGCACCTCAACATTTGGTATTGGACCTGCAGACATAAGCCCGCTACCAACATTTAAAGAATCTACGCGTACATCTAGAGGAGGAAAAGCTGCACTGATTTCTGGGTCTCCGTATAAGAAAAACTTAGAGAGTCAGGTGACAAAAACAAAGCAGATGCCAAACTCTAACAAAGCATCATCTGTGACTCGTAAACGGTATACAAAGAAGGCAACCAAAGGCAAAAAGACACCAAAAAAGAAGGTCTTACAGCTGAGTTCCTCCTCCTCCAGTGACGATGAGGATATGCAGCTTGACAATGAAGACAGCGGTGCAAACGATGAAAACAGTGAATGTCTGTATTGCAATAGTGCATATTCCAATGATAATTGCGGTGAAAGGTGGATAAGATGCATTAGTTGTTATCGCTGGGGGCATGAACTTTGTGCTGGAGTAGATCCAGACAAAATAGATTTTGTATGTGAACTATGTTTAACTGTTTAATGGAAGTTCCCAAATATGTTTCTCAATACTGGATAGGTATCCAATATTGTGGCACCTAAGTTGTTGTGATTGATTTTTGAGTTCCCTAATAAAAAAATATATTTAAAAAATAGTTGAGCCAGTTTAACAATTCAATTTTTGTATTACATTTTCAAAAAGTATCCAGTATTTGGCGCAGCTCCCATAATAATAACAATCGGTATACACAGCGCAAACCTTATCCGCAAACGTATGATCAAACATCTTTGATAATCAGTTGCAAAATTACAATCAACAACCACGTTTTCCGAGTCAACCAGTTAATGTAGAATCTAGGCCAGTACAACAAAGATTCTTTAGTAACCAACAAGTTTAAAAAAATAAGAATCAACATAAGGTTTGGAAACCAAAGGGGACACCACCCCAACAAACACCAACACCTATGAGTGTTAGCACAAAAAATACAACGCGAAATTTTCCGCACCAAGCACCATCGAGTGCTAATCAAAGTAATTTTATTTCAGAAGAATTTTACAATTCGGAATTAATGTCCGATGATAATCAGCGTGATTTCATTTCCGAAGAACTGTACAATACGTGTTTAATCTCAATTAAACAGATTTTTTTTCTTAATTTTAGTAGTAAGTGGTGCAACATTACAACACTGCCAAAAATGCAGAGTAATGTGTTTTCATTCATTCGTTATTGTTGTTATAGTAATGTATTCACTGTTAAACGTAATAACAATTTGCTAGGTAAGCAAGCTCCAGAGCACCAACAATTAAAACTGCAGAGTAGCGA